>JAJPUD010013707.1:3491-21610 GCA_023553655.1 Myrmecobius fasciatus
AGTGGATCAATGATCCAAGGCAATCTCAGTAAACTTTGGATAGAAAATGCCATCTGCATCCAGAAATAAAACAAATACTTAAAATAAAAAAAAGTAAAAAGAAAAAAAAAGTAAATGACTTTGCTTTGACCTAATCTTATCTATTGGCTATCTATTAAAATGAATTCAGTAGTAAGTCTTGAGTTATAGTCTTGGGCTAACCCTTTGAACTTGACAGTAGCATTCGTTCTTTGAAAGACTCAAAGAGGCCTAACTCACATGCAAAAGTGTCAACATAGGTAACCTAAAAGGAATTCTTTATTATATTTGCATTATGATATATTTATTTTATCCCAAGCAACTGAAAGGTTTTAATATAAACTATTGAGACCATTTGTCATTTTCTTCTGTCTATATAATGATGGGGGCGATGATGAGGAATCTCTAAAAGAATGTTTTTCCCCATGTGGCCTATTTATATTCTTAAAATTAATATGAGACTAGAATATCTGAAAATCTGAGAATCAAAAATGCTATAATTCTAATGGATATTTCCACTTTGCCATTGGCTTTTGATTCATGATCTATTATTTTAATTATTACATTATATATATTGAATATTTGCCAATAAATACATTTGTTTATGTTTAAAAATAAATATAATGTAACTATTTTCATAAAATTATTAACATGCAATAATTAATTTTAGATAGATTGATATATTAAAATTATCCATTTTATTTTCTAATATAATTAGTAAGAATAGACAAAACCCACATAAACAGAATCTCTTGGGGTTCTCAATAATTTTTAAGAGTATAATTAGTTTCTGAGAACAAAAATTCTAGAACCACTGTTCTAGAGGAATTTTGAATTTGGTCAATGAAGGGTTAATCAAAGTGGTTTAACAGAGTCCTTGTGTGCTTGATTGCAGGGGAAGGTAGCCCTTTATTGCCCAGTATAGGCTGAGTGTCCTTTAATGGTCAGAAAGTATATTTCTGTCTCTTAAGAAAGGGCCATAACCTTTAGATGGAAGAGAAAGAAAATGATAAAGTAGGCTGGTAGCTGAAGTAAAACAGGCAATGAAGAAATGGTACCCTTTTGGATCAACCAATCAATAAACACTTCTTAAACACCAGACAATATAACAGGCAATGTGCTAGGTTTCTGGACATATAAATATAATCCCTACTTGTAATGAGTTTAAATTCTGACAGAGATGACAAATACATACATAAATTCAAAGAAAATAAAGAGACTAAATGGTAAGAATAATTAATGACATTCTATCTTAAGTAAACAGCATTGAAACCACAGAACCAAACAACCCCATTTGAGGACAAATGTCATGAATTGTATAATGGAAAGATGACTTGGTTTAAATTCTAAAAAAGTTTATTTTTTCCTTTTCTTCTACCTAGTTATGTGACCGTGAGCAAATCACTTTTTCTGAGCCTCAATTTATTCTCCATAAAAGGGGAATATTAATCATCATGTTATTAACTTTATATGTGGTAACAGAATCACATTTAAATGTGAGCTATTACTGTAGACCATTCACAATAGATTTGCCCATAAACAAAATTCCATGGACACCAGTGATTAAAAACAAAACAGAACAAAATATAGATAGGTGGGTAGATAGATAGATGATAGATAAATAGATATAGATAGATAGGTATGGATATAGATGCTATTTGAGAATCAAAGTTGGAGAAAACTCAGATTGTCTAGCAGAAAATAAAGTACAGTCAGAAGAAAAGGTTTTTTTTTTCTCAGATTATTTTATCTTTCTATGAAATTATCCTATCAATGGAAAAATTCACAATAAATGTTACGTTTTGTGTGAATTAATTCCCCTAAAATATCATTTGAAAAATAATGACTGCAATATGCCAAAAATGACACCTTAGTGGTCAGAAAGAGTTAATGTGTTATTAAACAACAACCCAAAATGCCAAATATTCTCCCAGGGAATAATTTATGCACTAGGAGATTTGGGCTGAAAAATGAAAACTTTCAAATAAAAGAAAATCTTTACCAAGCATTAATGTTAATATGTATGGTTTAAATGCAAAAGTGCAATTTAGATCTTAGTTAAATTCCTCTGAAAAGAGATCACCTTGATTAGAGCTATGAAAATGATTCAGCAGGGAAATTATATATGCATATTTTGTAATAGTAAGTTATTTTAAACTACCTTATATGTGACAAAAGAAGACAGTGAGACTAGAAGATTTGGGATTTGCCACTGAGCACGTGCTACTCATAGAGAGCTAACATTTTCAATCATTTTCACTAATTCAGGGAGTCACAAATCTCCCTACTTGTGACCAAATACACTACTGTTAAAACCTTGTAAGCCTGCTTTTCTTATTGTCAACATAAGAAAAAAATGATAATATGGAAAATGTGAATCTTTCTTTGAAATGATAAATAAAGATGATATCTGGCAGAGTCTCCTACCAAAAATGAGAATTCCCATTATAAAAACAAACAAAATAAGTTTTTCATGATAGTGTAAAAATTATCTGTATTTATGTGCAAAATTTTAACCACCACCACAACAAAACAGAATGAAATTATAGAAAGACAAATTTCAATAAAAAACTGAATAGTACACAAGATATTCAGAGCATAATTAACATATCCAGGACTTATATAAATGCAAATACAAAAATTTTTTTTTAAAAAGAAAGGAGACAAAAAAATTAGAGAGATATATTCATCTCTCATAGTTGGGCACAAACCACAGAGTATAGAGAGCAAAAGTAAATATATTAACATATATTTAACATTACACTAATAAGCTTACCAATTGATGAAACTAGAAAATATAATAGAACAAATTATTTGGAGAAATTAAAGACCTAGAAATTCTAAGGAAACAGTAAAGAGGGACTAGAAATTAATGGGACCTAATATTATGATATAAAAATAGTAGTAATCAAAATTAAAAAAAAAATTAAATCATGCTGCCTATCTACCTAACAATCTGCCTACCTACCTAACTACTACCTACCTGTCTGTCTGTCTATCTATCTATATCAATAGAATAGGTCATGTAAGCAAGAATTAGAAGCAATGGAAAATGTTACTCAGAGAAAGAATTTTTTTTTGAGGTGCTGTGAAAAACTGGAAAAAAATTTAGAAGAATTTTTAATAGAGATTTTATACCTATTCCATGATAGACTCCAAATGTATGTATAGCTTGAAAGTAAAATGTTGTATCACTTAAAAAATAGAGGAGAATAAAAAATGTTCTGTGACAATTTAGTAGTATGGTGGGAGATTCTCAGTTAAATAAGGAATAAACAGGATCATAAATTATGAGAGACAATTATGATCATTCCAAATTCAAAAGCTTACAGAAAACAATTAAATTATAATAAAAAACGTTAAGTTGAAAAAAATTCATCAATTATCACTAACACATTTGGTTATTCCAGCAATGAAAGTAATTGAAAGAAAGGTGACCAGAAGCCATTCCTCAGGAGATACCTGCTCCAAGAATATGAAAAATCTCTTTAAATGAATTGCAAGTGATTAATAGAAGAAAGTTTTCAAATCCCACATAATAAGATAAATGCAAGTTAAAATAAATTTGAGTTCTTCCCCTGAAAACTGGTAGACAGGATAAATTATAGAAATGTTCAGTTTTGGTGAGATTATGGGAGGATTGATACACTATTATTCTACTCTTGGGGGAGATGTTGTTGAAGTGATTCTGGAAAACAGTTGTGAATTATAGTAGAAAAGTGATTGAACTCCTTATACTTTTTCCTGAATATAGGGGGAAATTAGGTGATGCAATTAATGCAGGCTTGGACTTAGAGTCATGAAAACCTCAGTTCAAATGTGATCTCAGATCCTCACTTGCTGCTTGATTTTAATCAAGTCACTTGATTGTCTATTTGTAAAATGGGGATTATAATAGTACCTATCTTTCAGGGTAGTTCTGAGGATCAAATGAGATAATAATTTTAAAGCACTTAGCACTGTCTTCATATTAAGCCCTTTATAAATGTTAACTAGTTAATTTTTATTCCTGGTCAAAGAAAAGAAATCTCTATGTATATACCAAAATACTGATAATGAAACTTTTTTCATCTGAAACATCCCAAAACAGAGTCAGTACTCATAGATAAAGAAAAGATGAAAAAATTGGCATAGGAATATAATATGATGATCTCATATAGTAGGAAATAAAGAATATGAAAAATTCAGAGAAACATGGAAAGACTTGTATGATTTGATGCAAAATGAAGCAGAAACAAGAGAAAACTGTCTAAGATAACTGCAGTAATGTACATGAAAATAACATTGAAGTCCATAATCAATTTTAATGATTAGTCTTGGTCTTGAAAAAACACAAATTAAAATATATTTGTTTCCCCTTTACAGAACTATGAAAGACCATGGAAGCAGAATCTTGTAGGCATTATCAGATAAGAAAATAGTAATAATTCTTTAAAAAGTAAATAAATGCAGAAACAAAAATAAACTGTTTTTTCCTCTGAATTTTCATTACCATGATACTGAGTGCTTAGATCCAGTTAATAACTATGATAAAAAGATGGAGAGCCTGAATAAAACTTAAACATAGTGTAAAAACTAATTTACCTATAATTACACATAGAGAGAAAAGATGTGATAATTTCTAAGACAATAGGTTATATTAAATCTATTGTATTTTAACCTAAGAATAAACATGTTTCCTAAGAGATGTATGCAAATAATGGTATTCAACAGTTCCACCAGGAAATCTCCATTGTTCTGTACAAAAATCTTACATTTCTTATTTGTCTTCTTTGACTAAAGATTACTATGTTACATATGTGGATAGGTGTATTCACTACTCTCTTGAGCTTCTACTTTTGTAGAGTGACATGACAATTTAAAATAATATGTGATTTTTGCATTGCTATTGTTGTTTTCAGTTTTTCAGAGCACTTCATGTCTCAATTGAGTCTCAGAGCAGCTGTCAGCTTGATACTATAGGAATTATTATTCTCATTTTACAGATGAAGATACTGGGGCTGAAAGAGGTTAAATGGTAGGTCTATGATCTTATAGTTACTGAGATCCAGAGGCAGAATTTGATATTAAGTCTTTCTGCTACTGGTGTAACTCTCTGTGCTGTCTTCTTTATTTGCTGATGAAAATGTTCCCCATTATTCCTTTGCTAGAAAATCAGATGAGATTCACAGCTTCCTCCAAAAGTAATCCATTTGTCTCTTTCCATTTTGTCAAGAAGGGGTTAAGTTGTTTATTATTTCCTATTTCTCTTGCTCTACCTCACTTGTACTTTTCAAGGTAATAAATGACTTTTTTGCTTGTAGTTGGTCTTTAATGTATGTATATATGTGAATTTTTTCATCTTTAATTCATGTTTTCCATTCTTCCTTTTTAAAAATTATGTAATAAAAATCTATTGTTTTGTAACAAGAAACAAACCAAACATATCATAAAGTTACGAACATTTTTTGAGATAGGAAGAATGGAAAATAGAATGGGCAGTGATACAAAGAAGCTTAGAAGAATTGACAAGGGAGTTGAAGTACTTTATGGTCCATGGCCTAGGCTGGCTAGATAGCAGAGTGGTTACAATATAGGACTTGAAATCAAGAAAAGCTACTTTCACGAATTAAAATATTACCTCAGGCACTTACTAACTGTATGATTGAGCAAATCCCTTAATCCTGTTTGCCTCTTCCTTATCTGTGAAATGGGCTGGAGAAAGACTTGGCAAACTACTACTACTATATCTTTATCAAGAAAACACTGAATGGGGTCTTAAAGGTCAGAGATGACTAAAAAGATTCAATTACAATCATGATTCATGGCCTAATATTAATGAAGGAGGGAACTGAGTAATGTGAGACAAGTATGGGAGTTGGGAATAGTATTGAGACTGTCAGGAAGGAGGAAAAAATGTGAAACTTGAATGACAGGAAAATCAATACGTGTATAATAACATGATAGCTGAGGAATTTTGTAACTTTTTCTAGGAATATTCAACAGATAAAAACTAGAAATGAAAAAAGAAAATAGATACTAAGCTCCCACAACTCAGAAGTATCAGTTATGAATGAGATTCTTGCCATCCAGTGTCTGCCTCTTTCAATTAACCCACATTGGTATTTCTAGATTTCTAATTACTTGCAAATCAAAACATTGGGGATGGTGAAAGATAAGAGACAAGGAGTATTAAGTCAGTAATTAGCAGACCGTGGGGATCAAAATTCAGAATGGCAGTAGTAAAACCAGAATAGATGAATCAGGCAGGAAAATAGAATGAAAAAAGAGGATTCAATGGCAAAGTAAAGGGGTGGGCTAAGAGATTATATCTAATGAGTAAAATTAAAATGGTGAAGCTGATCTCTTACTTTGCTTGTTTTTCCAATGTCACTCTATAAAATAATTTGAGATAACTTACTAAGTACCATAATAGCATTTTAATGACCACACCAGTAATATTTCCATCTCCCAAGGCTTTATATAGACTATATTTAAATATGACAAAGTGCCATGATTTTCTTTTTCCTCCAACATAGATCATAACCCTTATGCACCTTTTAGTAGATAGACTTGAAGAGATGCTATTGTCAAACACATTTATCAACTTGAGAACCAAGTAAATAGTGATTTAAACTGGTCCTCAGATACATAGAAAATTCCAAAGCTTAAACTCAAATCCTTTTCAGTTTGGTTAGTTTTTCCCAGAGCTTGTGACTTAAAGAAAGTCCAAGATTACCTCAATGCTCAAATGACTTAGTAGCTAGGTCTTAGCTAAATATATAGTCACAGTCAGGATGATCCTTAAATCTTTCAATGACTTTATCCACTTCCACTTAACTTTAAAATGACTTCTAGATCATATTTCAAGCTGTTTATAATAACTGCTATTATATATATATGTATATATGTATATACATATGTTTTTTCCCATAGACATTTTCACTTTTCATATCACATTTAATCAGGAACCACTCTATCTGCCAAGAGAATCAGGACCATATGAAACTCTTTTTGAACCTATCATTCCTTTTTGTTTATCTTGTCTCATATATACTTATCAATAGGTCACTTGTATTATAGATATTTTGAAATATTTCTTGATCAACAGCTGCAAAGTAAATCATTTACAAAAATAGGCTTCCGAGGCCTAATAGTTCACACTTTCCATGTTACAGATTAGGAAAATGAGATATAGGAAATTGGATTATTTGTACAGAACTATATGAGTGATTATCATCAAACATAGAATCTGAATTCTTGGACTCTAATATCAGAGAAAGATTTTTTTTTCTTTTGTACTTACTCCCATTGGGTCATTTTTCTTCTTCGTATTCCAATATCTGGTGTGTGCCTTGGTACATGGTATATACTTAAGAATTGCATGTTTGAATCTATTGAAGGTCAACTTCAGGACTTCAGTGAGCTATGTGGCACAGTGAATAGAGTACCTGATGTGCAGTCAAGATATTTCTTATCTTTATAATATGTTATTGAGAGGAAAGAATTTGGATACTTGCTTTGACAGATTTTAGTTATAATTTATAATATACCTATATCAAATAAGATTAGCCATCTACCATATCTATAAATCTATATTTTCTACTTTCTAGGCCTACAAGGCATAAAAACTGCTGTTTGAATTCACAGTTAAAAAAAAAAAAATCCTGACCAATGCAACAGGGGTGAAGGGACAGAGGATAAAGTAGAATCTAAACGATCTGTCCAGAAATTAGCCTCCATTTAAGACACTTATTTGATGAATAGAATAGCCATCCATACCTACTTGAATCAAAAGAAGCTTTATATAGAACTTGCTCTCCAATGAGACATGTAGACACAAAGTTTCAATAGGGGACCAAAAAGGATCAATCTTTCGTTTATTTTGTCTATGCAATTCAACAGTTATTATATGCCGATATTGGGTCCTGATGGACTCTACACAGTTGAGGCAAAGTGCACAGTGGATAGAGTGCCAGGCCTGGAATAAGGAAGACCTGAATTCTAATCTGGTTTTAGACATTTATTAGCTGGGCAACTCAATTAACCTCTTTTTGTCTCTATTTATTCATCTGTAAAATGGGAATAATAATAAATTTGTGAGGCTCAAATGAGATTCTAATTATAAGGTGCCTGGCACATATTAAACTTGATATACATATTAAACATTATTATTGTTAAAACAATAAAAACTTTATAAAATTAAAAAATATTTAAAATTAAATTATTTAATTTATTGGAATTTTGTTTAAAATGTTAAAGCAATATTATAGTCCCAAATGAAACTCTGCTTTTGTCTGTCTTCCTCAGGCTAGAAGTTCAGATATTGTCCTATTCTACTTTTGATCAGTATCTATTTTGTTTTTGAACCAGACCTATTTACTCCTCTTTAGGTACTTCATAGCTCTTCATCACTGGGAATTCACCATATTCATGATGCACTTAGTGCAGTCACCTGAACAACAAAGCTTTTTTCAGGTTGGGACTCCAAAGTTCAAGACATTGATCATACTCAGTCTTTATATTAGCTGGGAATGAATGAATATATCACCATGACTAATTGAAACTTTACTTTAAAAAAAATGTCTACAGTGATGTTTGGTTTTTAAACATCTAATTCAGTAGTAAAATCATTAAGTTAATCCATTTACTACTTGAAAGGCAGGGTGACATGATAGAAGGCAAGCCTTGGATTTAGGAGTATCTGGATTCAAGTGCTATTGCTGAAGTCCCCAAGCTGTTTTATCAATCAACTTTCAGTGCCAAAAGATACTTTAGAAAATTAGAAGTTATAAATGGGTAAGGGTTCTCTATCAATTTTGGGGATTAATAGAAGTAGTTCTTTCACTAAAAGTTCCCTACCTTGATGATATCAAATGTCCAATTCCTTTCCAATCCCACCACCCTCTTCAAAAAAGCAAACCAAACCAAACCAACAATTACTTAATGTAAGGAGAAACCATTATATAAAAGTGAAGTGGTTGATATAATTGCAGCTGGTGATTTGGAGCAATGCCCAAAGAAGTCAAATACAATATCTTTCAAGACATGATCCATGCAACCTCATGATTCAATTAGTATCAAAGGGGCTGGAGTTCTCTCCCACAACATAGTTAAAAGACAATTTTCACCTAACTGATAGTAAATTTAATAATCTAGCTCTGCAAAACACATACAGGGAAACAATTATCTTAACTGCACCTGATTGCGATTTTATAATATATTTGATGAATGGATTACAATGTCATATCAAAACAGTCATTTAGCAGGAATGTGCATGAGAGGCTTCTGCCACTTTATGAAATCTCTTGTGGTTTCTGAAGCTAACATAAATGCCTTCAAATTTTATCTTGTGGGACCCTGAAAATGGATTGAAAATAATTTTATTCCTTTCCAATTATTCACTCTGTGTGCTACTTTTGCATGCTTCAATTATGAGCCCAAGTAAATAAAAAATAGTCTATAGATTATTTTGCTGTACTGCTACACTATCACAGCTAATTACTTAGTACAATTATTTTTTATTAATCAAGAGAAAATTTAGAAAATTCTAATAATGATTTGGGAATTGTAGAGAACACAATTTCTAAGGCTACCACTGAGTTTTTCTCTGCATTAGAAAACCAAGGAAACATTGACAATTACATAAACATGTTTCATTATATAAATATACATATTAATGTAAATATTCAGGTAATTTCACTGAGAGACGTAGAACATCATAATGGAAAATAAATTCTGGAATTATAAAATTTGTTTTCATATTCTGACCTTTCAGCTATATAAACTTGGATAAATCAATGAATTTCTCAGATGTTTTTCTTCATCCATTAAAAAGAATGATAATATTTATCCCATCTACCTAATGGTTCTCTTGTGTGTTTAAATGGGTCAACATGTGGGAAGTGCTTTATACACACAAAACATTTTTATTATGCTGAGTTTTTGTAATATCTTCTTAAGAGTGATAGGATCATAGATATTGAGCTGGAAGGAATCACAAAAGCAATCTAGTCTAAGGTTTTCTTTTTTATTTAATTTTATTCAATTATATATATACACACATGCACACACATATGTTTATATATGTGCATATATATTGTATAAGTACATGTATATAAATATGTAAGTATGTATAAATGTATCATATACATATATACAAACATATTATATATATATATATACATATATATATATATATATATTTCCCTTATACTTCTGCCTCACATGAAACAAAAGAAAAACAAATATGCATGGGCAAAGAAAAATTTTCACAATTACCATAACCAAAAATGCATATTTATTTTTCTGCATGTAGTCCATTATATCTTTGTGAGTAGGCAGGCAACCTCCCTTCTTCATCATTCATCCTCTGTAATCATGGCTGATCATTGCATGGTACAGAGATCTCACATCTTTCAAAGTTGTTCATTTTTGCAGTAATGTTTTTATTTATTTATTTTCTTTTTTTTTTCTTTTTTGGCTTAATCTTAGTTTTTTCCTGCCAATGAACAAATATTTTATTTTTTCTCCTTCTCTTCTCCCCACAGACGAGCAAAAAATAAAAACAAAAATGAAATGTATTTATCATTTGGCATCTTGAGCCCTTCATCTTTCTAACTCTCCTTTAGGAAATAAATACAATGGTGTTTTTATGGTACAAATTGTTCTCATTCTATGCCTTCTGTTCTGCATCAACTCCTACTCTTCTAAGTTTCATTTGAAACCATATATTTACATCATTTCTCACATCATAGAGAAGAAAATCTGAACAGCTTGCTCAGCGCTACGCAGTCAATAAATGACAGAGTCCAGAAAAAAAAAATCCAAGTCTCATGTCTATATATTCTACTTATTTTACTATTATTCCTTTCATCATCTTCTTACCAGAAACATTTTCCCTTCTTTACTAGATAGCAGTGATTCAGGAAGGAAGGAAAGAAACAAACATTAATTAATGACCTATTCTGTGTCAGTCACTGTGCTAAATATTTTATAAACTTTTTTCACATCCTTGGAAGGAGGTGCTGTTTTTATCTCCAATATACTGTTAAGGCACTGAAGCAGAGGTTATTCAAAATCAGAAAACTACTATGGGTCAGAGGCTCTATATGAACTTGAGTCTTCCCTCATTTCAAGCCCCATGCTCTAACTACCTATCTCCCTTTATAAGTTTAGCATTATTTTATACCTCCCTCGACTGAGGCATCATTTATTTTTTCTGGATCAGGGACAGGTAAAGATATGTGACCTCCTCTTGTCATGGGATGAGTGTGTAGGAGTAATGAGTTGGATTAATAATGAGACCTCGTCTATTTTCCTCATTGAACAATTCTTCTGAAAGCAAACTTCATTGTGTGCTATCCTAGGAACTGTTGGGATGTTTCCCTCCTATCACCACAGATTTTTATTTTCTTCTATCCTAACGAATTGATTGAATTTATAGGCCTTGATCTATTCAAGAATGGCATACAAATATTATCTAGACATAGCATTGTCTAGGAGAAATTCTGGGATTTAATATCTGACACTGTGGAAGCCAAGTGAGGTTATAGCCAGTTGAGTACTAGGTTGTTAATGATGTCTTCTATATCTTTCTAAGTAATTTGCTGTGTTTAACCTGTATATATATATATATATATATACCGGTGTGTGTGTGTGTGTGTGTGTGTGTGTGTGTGTGTGTGTGTACACACATATTTATATGTGCTTGTGTATACATATTAACAATAATATATAAGTAAAATTATTACATATATGTATATTTTTAAAAATACATTCTGAACTCACTATTTCAGAACTAGACTCATACTTCCCTCTTAAGTTCTAGCAGTACAGTTACAGCTTAAGTATGTCTCTTTCTAAGGTTATCACCTTGAATGCCCCCTAATTTTCTTCCTGTCACCATGAGCTAATAGAGATGGCTAGTACTGCAGTTCTTTTTCACAATTGATTTTAGTCAATTAGGATTCAGAGTAGGATATTTACTTTGGAGATACAGACATGCTAAAAGTACTTCTAACATCTCAGGACACACTTTCCTCTTCACTGCACCTCAGTCTCTGGGGAAAATAAGCTCAGCTTCAATGCTGTTTCTTTGTAGAATAGGTACCACTGAATTCTAGTCAAAATGTTTCATTTCTGCTACATTTAGTGAAATTCTCCCTCCACAGAATATGAAGTCTCCCTCAACTAGATTGGGCATGCAAATCACCAACTAATCCTCATGATTTTGAGACTTGGGTGGCTTTAAAAATCCAATATAGCCTCAAGAGCTGGATTTCTGGACATGTAGACTCAAAGGTGACCCAATGGCTTATCCTCCTGTTACAAAACTCACTGTCATACTTTCCATATTAGTCTCTTTCACCTAAAAAAAAAAAATACAAACTTAAGGCAGTCAAAAAACAAGTCCCTTATTTACTGAATTACCTGTCAGCCTTAGAGGAGAGGGTCATATGCTTCTTCACTTATACCTTATTCCTCACCTGACTTTTGAAATGCCCCCAGTTAAGGTTCTATAACTGCAATCAATCAAAGAGGCTTCTGTTTACTATGGGATTAGCAGAATATAACTAGTTTCACAATGTCATCAGAAGTCCTTTGGAAGTAGGCTTCACAGATTTATCTAAATGAGGGGTGGCATCATAGGTGATTTGTGATTATGCCAGGCTCTATTACATATACTATTATATATATGCATATATATACATATATATTCAAAATGAAATATATAAATTCATATTGAAAATGTAAATAAAATAATTAAAAATCACTAAATATTTAATATCCATACAAACAGATATACACATATAAACTATGTCTTCAAAGTCTCTAAGAAAAAGCTTAAAACTAAAAGACTTTGCGGACATTTAAATATTTATAATTCATATGTTCTATTTATGTCTATCTATATAAATTTATAGATAGGGAGATATAGATATGTCAGCAAGACACAATTATTATGTAATTATTATGTAAATAAATCACATTTACAAAGAACCTTCAAGTTTTTGTGATTGGTACTATCATACCAATATTTTACAGAAGAGGAAAACAAACCTCAGAAGGAGAATGAATGTTCTCCTTTACAACCATACAACTGGCATCTATCAGAGTATGATTCAAATTCAGGGCTTTCCATATTATAAATCCATACGTTTTGTCCACCACACATGGGTATGCTTAATAATGAAAAATGAAAATATTGTCCTAGTCCTTATAATAATCATGCAGTGTTTTAGGAGTATCACACACTTTTAAAACAGTGAGCTCAGATTATTAAGTTGATTGAACCTTTCTTTATGGTAATAGAATGCTCTTGAATTTAATATCCCAAGCACTCTCCTATTTAAAGCAATATATTTCAAACAAATGTTTAGTATCCTTTGACTTTGTTATACAGGACACCCTCCACATCAACAAAGACAGAAATAAATCAATATTTTCTTACACTTGTATTTCAAAAGCAAGTTGGTACAATGATCAATTCTGATGGACATGCTCTCATCAACAATGAGGTGATTCAGAACAGTTCCAATGTAATGAAGAAAACAATCTACACCCAGAGAGAAGACAGTGGAAACTGAATGTGGACCATAACATAGTATTTTCATTCTTTTTGTTGTTTGCTTGCATTTTGGTTTTTTTTTTTTTCATTTCTTTTTCCTTTTTGATGTGATTTTTCTTGTGTACCATGATATTTGTGGAAGTATGTATAGAGAAACTGCATATAATGAATCACTTGCCAACTGAGGGAGGGAGTGGGGAGAAGGGAGAGAAAAATTAGATCAGAGGATTTTTGAGGGGTGATATTGAAAATTATCCATGTATATATTTTGAAAAAGAAACTAGTATTTAAAAAGAAAGAAAAAGAAAAATGTAGGTTAAATATACAATATACACAGTATGTGATTTTTTGAAAAACTCTTTTCATTCATTCATGTTCATTCCTTCCTTCCCTCATATGTTCATATATTTCTGACTCCAAGATTGATCTTGTATCAGCTAGACCATGCTCCTTAGTGTCTGGGCATTAATAGAAGTTAAATAATGGAATCTATGAGAATATAAGTATGAATCCTTTAGTTTTTACCAGTTTTTCCCCCATGAGACAAAGACATGTAACACTGAAGTGCAACTAAGTCAGATTCCCCAGTATATAATCTAAATCATGGGGATTTTAGAAGCTGAATTAATTGGAAGCAGTAACTTACTAAATGGCATCCTTGTGATCTGATGGAGTGCAGGCAACTTCCAAAGAAAGCTAATTCACTCTTAGTACAGAACTTACACATAAGTAGAAAATGTCTTATCAAAAAGGCTCAAAAGCACATTTCCTCCTAAGCATATTTATTTAAATCACCATATATAATTATAGAAATTTAAGAAGAAAATACTCATTATTCTATCCAATTGACCAGAAGTAGATTTTGGAAAAGTATCTTATCATGCTTTGTCTAGTCAAATTTTAAATTACTCCAAAGGCTTTTATATCATTATTCTGAAATATTTCCATATTACCAATTCTACTTTTGTTCCTGAACATTTTTAACTAATGTCCAAACCCTTTATTCTAACAACAAATTCTTGATCACTGTTCTCCACTTAAAAAAAGTAGACAGAATTTCAACATTTTGGGCTACAAGCCGGGAAGAATACTTTCCTTTCACCTGCAACCCATTTTCATTTTGGGTCACTGTTCTCTAGGTTGATGCAAGTGGTTTCCAGGTTTCTGGAATCTGGAGCCGAGCATCTTAATGGAGTTTCAATGTGAATGAATTCACATTATTTTCTGGGCTTTGTGAAGTGGGAACTTATTAGAAACAGTCCACTCATCCAGTCTATTGCATACTCAGTCACACTGCATGGGAATGCCAACATGTCTTTCCCATGAAATATGTTTTAAATTCTTTTTCTCTCCACATGTGTTACTTGCATATTTCTAGGTCACATTTCAAGTTCACATTTCCTTCTATTTTGGAAAACTTTTAGATCCTTTTTAAGAGTATCTTTACACTTCCCTTGTTGAAGATTCCAAGTTGATGATTATGTTTTTTATACCATCATTATATATGTTAAAAGATTAAAGAGTCCTCCTTATTTAGGCCCAAACTTACAAAATGAACAGAATAATTGAGATGATGATCTTGTTAGTTTAGAATACATTTTATTTTTTATTTGCCTACTGAATGCAGGGGTAGAATAATTAAACCAGAAAAGTATTACCAAATCATTTCTCTAAAATATTAGCTGACTAATGTCAGTTCCCATCTTCATACCAATAATTAGGTATATTTTACTCATTTCCACAGGAGAAAAACTACATAAAAGATAAATTGATTCTTTAAGTGGTTATCTTGAAACTCATACTTGGCATGATATGTAACTACACATAATGATGTCAAAACTTTTCATGAGGTCATGAGAAGAGTTATGAAGAGTTAATTTAACATAACGTAAAAATAGATAATCCATACATTCATAATTTTTTATAATTTCCTATTTAAGTCAATTTATAATATGTGAAAAACTATTAAAAACATATTATTATTCTTTTCCAAAACTTGAATGTTTTCTTTACTCTTTCCCAATGAGACTTTTTCCCCCTTCTCCTTGATAGGCCTTTAGTCTTGCAAGAACACTTGGGTATGAATATATATTCCTCTTGCTTGTGAAAAGAAAGAGAAAGCAAGGAAGGAAGGAAAGAAGAAAGAAAGGAAAGAAGGAAGAAGAGAGGGAGGAAAGAAAGGAATAGCTACAGATTCTATTGTAATTAGTGTAGATAATATTTAACATTTTTAATAAGAAGCAGTTGGCATTTACCTCTTCATAAAGACAAATTCACAATAAATTATGACCTCAAGTTAGAGAATTGTGTTATTTGTTAAATTTATTTGAATTTATGAACTTTTGAATGGAAAGGGCCATAGAGCTATAACAATAATAGCTAGTAGTTAATATTTTTTTTATTGCTTACTATATGCCAGGCACTGTGCTAAGTGCTCTGCAATTATTATTTCATGTGATCCTCACTGTGACCTTCATAGGAAGATATTATTATTATTATTACTGATTTGTTACTGTAATTTTTACTAAAATTACCTAAATTTTATAGATGAAGAAACTGAAGCTCAAAGAGATGAAAAATGCTTTAGGTAACTAGTTATTAATAGAGGGAGGTTCAGAACTAAGGTCTTAACTTCTTTTCCAATGGACTTTTTACTATATCTCACAGCAACTGGCATCTTGATTGTATTATTGAATTACCTTCACTGATTTCCTATTAATAGTTTATATAAACCAAGAAAAAAATCAATATGAATAGATGACTTGCCCATGTAAGATTAGATTAAACATTTTATTAAAGTCACCAAATTAGGTATTGTCCATATTTCAGAATAGTTCCTTAGTCATTTAAAAATAATAGAATCACTTTTTATCATCATATTTTATCCAGGATGTGCTCTAGCATATTTATTAGGAGAGAAATTATTTCTGTTAAGCAACAATATTGCATTTCCCTTTGGTTTGACAATTACACTGCATTTTGGGGAGTCAATATGATAAGATAAATAGAGAAATCTGACTCTGAATGCATATATTCCATTGCTGTTAATGGGAGATTAAGATGTGGGAGACATACCAAATATACAGATGAATCTGATACTCACCAAAGAAGACATTATTATTCCAATTATTTTTTGCCTTTCCAATAAATATTTCTATCAATGTTTTCCTTGAAACATGTACTTTTGTGAAAGATGGTTTATTTATTTTTCTCAAAAAATTTCTGGGTTAAAGTAATTACACAGACACATATATATGTGTGTATTCAGATTTCTTTAGCTTAAAATTAAAACTAAAGGGGTTGGAAGGAGAGAATCACTCGTATCTGTTCATTGTTTGCTTCTTATCCATTTATCATGTAGAATCTTAGTTATGTATAAACATAATTTATCTGCTAAATTGTAGGCACCATTAGATCAAGGATAGTATCTTTCAGTTAATGAATTGAATTTACAATAGGGCAGATATTGTGCCAGTTGAAAAAGAAGAAACAAGAAAAAGAAAGAGGAAGAGAAGGAACAGGAGGAGGAGGAAGAGATACAATAATGATATTGATAATATTTTTCCTAAAAGGAGATTATATTTGATTGAGGGAGGTGCTATGCATACCAATAGCTAAATACAAAATATGAACAAAGTTATTCCAGGGAGATTTAGCAACTGGCATATAGGATATGACACATATTAAATTTTAAAGATAGTCTTGGAGTCTAAGAAGTAAGCAATTGGGGAAAGTGGTCTACTCCAGGCATGTAAAGATAGAGATTTGACATAGAATAGTATATTCATGAACATCACGCTAGTACACTTAGCTGTACTGTAGAGTATGCAAAAGGGAGTAAATGTACAATAAACCAGAAAGGGACTGGAGTGAGATTTTGAAAGGCTTCACATGTCAAACTGAGGAGTTTGTAGTTTATTTAAGAGGCAAGAAGTAGAAATTGGACATTTTTTGAAAAAAAAGGGATGGTTAGGCCTATATCTTATTCATCTTTTTTATCATATCATGATGTCTTGCTGCTAGTAGATAGTAGATATTTGTGGAATGAAGAATTAAATATGAATCTACAAAGCTGATTTTTAATGAAAAAAATACAGAAGGAAACAAAATCCCTTTATGTTTCTATATAACTGTGTATATTTTTTATATAGATCAGAAAACAGATGTTTACAAAAGCAATTGATAATAAATAATAAAAATAAAAGCAAACCTTTAGTACTTAGAAACATATGGGCTTGTTTCCATTTATTTAAGACAGTAAAATAAATCTTTAAAAATTGTTTTGACTTAAGTAAAGTATCTGGCATCTTTCAAATGCTTCATAAATATTTGTTGATTTCACTTGACTCAACTTTTTTCAACATGATGTGGTACACAAGGACCTGGTTTTATAAATTGACCCTATAGAGAAGGGCCAGGTCTAATTAGTTAACTTCAAATTCCTTTTGAAATGTTCTAGCAAAGCCTTGGCAATAAGACAAGAAAAAGAGATTAAAGGAATTAGAGTAGGTCATGAGGAAACCAAATTATCACTCTTTGCAGATGATATGAT
>JAJPUD010013707.1:26610-43290 GCA_023553655.1 Myrmecobius fasciatus
GAAGGAAGAAAAAAAGAACAGAGGAAAGAAAGAAAGAGAAAGAGCTTTGGCCATTTATGAATTGTGAGAGGGTTCTTATTTTTATAGATTTGGCTCAGTTTTTTATATATTTGGAAAATGAGACTTTTATCAGAAAAACTTACTCTAAAATTCCACCTACCCCTCACCTCAACCATTTTTCTGCTTTCCTTATAATTCTAATCTTAGCTGCTTTGCTTTAATTTGCACAAAATCATTTTAAATTCATGTAATTCAAATAATGCAATTTACTTTTATCTTTTCTATCTTATTTAGTCACAAATTCTTATCTTATCCATAGATATAACAGGCAAATTTTCCCTATTCCTCTAATTTACTTTTGATATTTCTATTTAGGTCTAAATCATTTTGACCTTATTTTGATATGTGAGAAGTTGCCTAGCTTTTGCCAAACTGCTTTCTACTTTTCCCAGCAATTTTTGATGATTGTTGAATTCTTACCACAATGTTTGAAACTTTGGGTTTCTCAAATGGTGAGTGATTATAGTTATTTGCTACTGTGTATTATGTACCTATTTTTTTTTCACTGATCCACCACTTTATTTCTTAGGCATTACTAGATAATTTTGATGTTTACCACTTTGTAATATAATTTGAAATCTGGTACTGCTTAACTATCTTCTCACTATTTTTCATTAAGTCCCATAATATTCTTGAATTTTTGTTATTCTAGATGAATTGTTATTGTTTTTTCTAGCCTTTCAAAATAATTTTTTAGTAGTTTGGCATAGCAAGGAGTAAGAAAATTGATTTAGATAGGACTATCATTTTTATTATATTGGCTCAACCTAAAAATGAGCAAATAATATTTTCCCAATTGTTTAGATTCATTTTATTCATGTGAAAAGTGTTTTGTACTTGTGCTGGTATAGTCCATGAATTTGACTTGGCAGGTAGGCTACCAAGTATTTTATAATATCTATAGGTATTTAACATGAAGTTTCTCTTTCTATTTCTTCTTGCTGGGCTTCCTTTGTAATAAATAGAAATATTGATGTTTTTGTGGGTTTATTTTATGTTCAGCAAATAAGTTCTTCATTGTTTCAATTAGTATTTTAGCTGATTTTCTGGAGTTTTCTAAGTATGCCATCTGCAAAGAGTGATTGTTTTATTTCCTCATTGACTATTTTTAGTCCTTCAATTTCTTTTCCTTTTCTTATTGCCATAATTTGCATTTTTAATGCAAGATCAAATAATAGTGGGAACATTAGAAATCCTTGCTTTACCCTTAATTGTATTGAGAAAACTTCCAGTGTGTCCCCATTATGGATAATGCTTGCTGATGGTTTAGACAGATACTATCTATCATTTTAGTTTTAGTTGCATTTATTCCTGAGCTTTCTAGTGTTTCTAAAAGGAATGAATGTTGTACTTTGTCAAAAGTTTTTTTTTCTGAATCTATTGAGATAATCATATAATATTTAATGTTTTTCCTATTGTTCTGATCAATTATACTTATACTTTTCCTAATATTGAAATAATCCTGCATTTCTGATATAAATTCCACTTGGTCATAATGCATGATCTTTGTGATATATTACTGTAATCTCCTTGCTTTGTGTTTTATTTAAAATGTTTGGCTTGATATTAATTAGGGAAATTATTCTATAGTTTTTTTTTGTTTGTTTTTATCCCCCCGTTTTAGGTATCATAATCATATATTATTAAACAAATTTATTAAGATTTTTTCTTTACCTACTTTTCAAAGAATTTATATAGTATTGGGATTAATTTTTCCTTAAATATTTGGTTGAATTCATTTATCAATCCATCTGGTCCTGTGATTTTTTCTTGTCATTTCTTTGTTATGGAGTTCATTTATGGCCAGTTAATTTTTTTCTAAGATAAAATTATTCTATCTAAGAGAATTAAATATTTTATTTCCTCTTTTTTAATCTGCGCAAATTATTTGTATTCTTCTAAATATTAATCTAATTCATTTAAATTGTCAATTTACTGCAATAAACTTGAGCAAAATAATTTTAAGTTGCTTAGATCATTTGCAAATGGAAATGATTTGATGATGAGTCTATAATATTTTTGTCAGATAATTAATTACTGAAAACTACATAAAATATAAATCTCTACTATTTTATTGTTTGGTGATTTATTGTTGAATGTAGAATATATTGGTTTGTCTAGAGCAAAAAGATATTTCAAAACAACAAAAAAGATAACTCCAACGTGGATACACACACATATAACATGTATTACACATACATACACATATATGCATACATGCATCTATATACTTTTACTTTATATTTATTCATTACATGTAAATATTATTCCAATGCATATACATCGATATGTAATATGAACATATAATGAATCACATAATTATATATGAATGTTTTCATTACATATGAATATCTAACAGTAGCACTAAAGGAAACTAGAAGGTATAAGAAAGTGGAAGGTAATGGATACTTTCTCAAATGGAGGCTCCAGGAAGGAATTTGTGAAAGAAAGAAGAAAGGCAAGGATTTGGAAATGTTCTTGTTGTGCTGGTTGTTGAGAAGATTTCTGAAGTTATGATCCTGGAGATAATGGGAACAAGCACACACACACACACACACACACACACACACACACACACACACACACAGACACAGAGAGACAGAGACAGAAACAGAGACAGAAGCACCTTTGTTGAGCATAGAACCCACTTGATTTTAATAGTTTATGCTTGCATGTGTGTGTGCATGTGTATTACTTGATTTGTATTGTTCTATTACCCAGTTGTATCTGACTCTTGGATCATATTATCCATGGGGTTTCCATAACAAAGATCCTGGATGGTTTGCCTCTTTTTTTCTCTAGTGGATTGCCTAATATCTCATAGCTAGAAAGTATCTGGACCTGTATTTGAACTCAGGTCTTTCTGACTCAGGCCCAGAACTCTATCCACTGAGCTATTGATATTCTGTTGAAATTAAGTGAAGTTTATACTCAACAACCATTTTTGTTACTGTCGTTGACGGTTTTTGAATGCAGATTTCAAATTGAAGTATGGTTTCCTTTAAGTAATGATGCCCACTTGATGCTCTTGTTTGAAGATCCTATAGTGCTAATTGCTTCAAATTCAGGAGCACTGTGGTGACTACTGAATTCATAAGATTCTTAATTATCCAAAAGAGTTTGGTCTGTCCACACAGAAAAAATATTTCAGTGGATGGACAATTCCTATTATCTCAATGGTAATTAGCAGTTGCTTAAACTATACATAGAGCTGATCCATCAATGCATATCAAAGGAGGTCAGATTCTCTAAATGAACAATGGATCACATTCAGAATTGATTATAGGGAGAAAAGGAATTAGATTATTTTTAGAATGTTATGTGCTATTTTTGATGACCCCACATCATCCTAAAGTATATTTTTGCATTATTTCCCAGGAGCCCAAAGAGCTATGGTCCAAGAAATGCCAAAGGCTCTAAAAGAATTAAATTTTAATTAACCCAAAAAGCAATGGAGAGGCATGAGGTGTATTTGAATGTGTTTCTACTTATTATCCAATAAGGATTGTGCAGAACAAGCATTGTATAAGTTACCAGGAAGATGTAAGATCAAAAGAGTACATATATTTGTCTTTTAGTGGAGGAAAGGATGATTTATAGGCAATCTAAATACTGAATTAGTTTCTGCAGTTTCTGGAGATCTAAAGGAGGGACCTCAGTACATTAGATAGGTAGACATCTTGCTTGAAGATTCATGTGAGGAAAAGAGCAAAAGCAGCTGTAACTGGGAGAAAAGAATTACCAGTAGAGAAATGGTCCATTGGCATCCTTAAATATTTGTCCATTTTCCTCTATTCGTTACATAAAACATGGATATCTGAAGGCAGTCATGTAGGATTTGACTGTTTTCAGTCACAACATTTGAAGTTGAAAGAGAATCTAGACATTTACAAGTAAGGAAACTAGAAATATTGAATGAGCTGCCAATGTTATATGGAAAGGAATTTAGGAAGTGACAGTAATTCAAATCTTGGGCTTCTGATTCCAAATCCTTTATTTTGTACATTATCGCACATTTTTGCTAGAGGTGTTTTTCAAGGCAGATTAATCAAGAAATTTTTACATTTAATCTAACTTCTTTATGAAATCAAAATTGATAATAAAATATAACCTCATTCATATTGAAAGACAATGTGATTGGGAAAAAAGAAAGAAAATAGCAAACACCACCAGAAACCTGGAATTCAGGTTTTGTTTCTGCTAATTTGCTATGAGAATTTAGCTCAATAATCTTTTTGGAATATCAAGTTCATCATCAAAAAAAATGGGAATAAAAATTACACCATCTATGCTAAAAGACAATTTTAAGGAGATTGCTGCTCAGGAATAGGCAACTCCTCATGACCCTGTTTGGGTTTCCTTAGCAAAGATACTGCAGTGCCTTTGCTATTTTCTTCTCCAACTCATTTTACAGATGAGGAAACTGAGGCAAATAGGGCTAAATGACTTGCTCAAGGTTAATATCCCTAATAAATATCTGAGGCCATATTTGACCTCCAATTTCATAAATTTTAAAATATTTTTAAAAACAACAATAAAAAGCTCAGCATATTGAGAGGTAACTTTCACTCACATCAGTGTTAAAATCAGTTGTTGCATCACACAGATTTATAGGAACATATATAGTGCATAAAATATTAACTATGTGCTTTGAATCCTTTTTTGAATACATTGAAGTGGCCCTGATTCCATTATAACTTTCTTTGAGTCCTAACACTAGGAAAATTCTGGCCAAAAAATAAAAAGAAGAACATGAAGGTAAAACACAAAGACAATTCAATACCATACAGTTGGATCTGGATTTGCAAAATTCCCAGAAGAGTTTGATTTACAGCTTCTGTGCTGCAAATTCATCAGTAGAACAATTAGATCAGTCTTGAACAGGATTTACACAAATCCAGAAGGTAAGGTTTCATCATTAGCATAATAAGTGATTCCATCCAGGCAATAGATCCTGACAACAAAGTAAGAGATTAAGAAAGGCACATTTATTACAAATCTGCCAATTTAGCACCAGAATTCAGTGGTCATTTAGTTATGGGGTGACATTTCAAAGTATACCCCACCTCTTTCTCCATAGGAATAACTCATCAAGAAAATAAATTTATCACTAATTTACTTTTCAGAACTTAAACAAAAAAAAAAACAGACTCTAGTTTTCTATCTCTAAGCACCTATAATTTATATATACATATATATAATATAGGATTTAGACTTTTTTTCTATTGGGCTTCAGAGAGAAGGAGTAGGAACAGTCAGTGGAAATGCAGAGGATTAGTTTTGAGGTAAATAGATATTAGGGGAAAGTCCTTAACAAGTAGGGTTATCCAAGTGTAGAATGAGTTGCCTTCATAGTTTTGAGGTTTTTGTTCCATGGAGGTCTTTAGATGAAGGTCCATGACCTTAGGGCATTAGATAGAGAATTTCTGTTCAAATATGGGTTGTATTATCTCACTGAGGTCTTAACACTGAGATTCTGCACATAACATAATGATATGGATATACTACTGATGCTGATACAATCAATTCTCTTCACTTGCTGTGTTTATGTTCTAAAAAGTTAGAAATCACTGGATTATTGAATGCTGAACCATTGCCTATAAGGAAATAAAGACTTAGGTTCCCATGAGTCTATTTACAATATTTACTTTAGCATTTTCCACAGCAACATTATAAACAGACTGATGAATTTCTCTTCCTTTTACTGGATATATTATTTTTAGTGATTCATTAACATTGAATTTATGGACAACAGTATCATAATTCATATTGAAATCTAACAAATATATTCTCTTTAAGACACATAATGGCATTTTGCTACTTAGAAACCCTGGATAGAACTTCAGAACTGTATTAGGGAGCCATTTAAAACTTGAAATCTCCAATAAAAAGCACAGAAATGCAAAATAAAAAATATGGCCATAGAGAAAGACACTTATGTGAACTGAAACAAGAAGACAGAGCATCATTTTTTCAACCTCAGCTAAGAAAGTGCTTATTAGGTGATTTCTTTACCAAGGGTAAGGCCCTCCATACTTCTGTACTCCACTCAACCTAATTCTCATTACACATAGGTCTGATCATGCCATCCAACTATTTTATAAGCCATTGTGGCTCCCAATTATACGTAGTGTCATATGTAATGTTTTTTTTTTTAATCTTTCATAGTGTGATCCCTTACTAGCTTTACTCTTTTACATTTAACTACTATTCATATAACTTGTTATCCAAGTATAATGTCCTCCTTGCTCAATGCAAAGTACTCTCTCCAGCCACTGCACATTTTCACTTCTTTACCACAAATGGAACTTTTTCCATTTTCTTTACTTTATAATTTCCTTGGCTTCCTTCAGATTTCAGCTAAAATTCCATCTCTTGTAAAAAGTATTTCTCAGTTTGCCTTAATCCTTAAGGCATTACCTTTTCACTGAGATGACCTCTATTTTTTCATACATACATACATATAATAAACATATCTCCATATAAACATATGTATATTACCTACATAGTTTACATATAGTTTCCTCCATTAGACTCTTGAGAGCAGAGATTGCTTTGATGTCTTTCTTTGCATCCCCAATACTTAGCATAGTGACCACACATAATAGGCTCATCAAATATTTGTTGATTCGTTATCATTTTTAGACTTGCCTCTTCAAACTTTTCACACATTGTTCCTATTTTTGCCCTCTAAGGCTCAACAGTATCACTTTAATTTATTATTTTTCCATTGTTCACTTGCTGTAGTCTGCCAACACAGCAAATAGTGATATGTAAATTAATTGGTATGAACTAAAATAATTAAATTTATTGACATATCCCTTACAACTGTTAATATCTGTAAAAACCTAATACACAATCTTAATCAATAGCTATTTGTTAACATCATTTTTTAATGTGATTTTTCCATAGAGATCACAAGATTTTGACAATTATTCAAGAAACCATATATCACATTGGACATTTAGCATACTTTTGACAAATAATACATATTCAAGTGTAGTCTTGATTGTAGCCCATAGAATTTCAATGAGGCTAGTTATTATGAGTTTCCATTTCTTTGAAGTATATTTATCTCCTCTCTTAACAAATTTCCTAACATCTCTGACATGTGAAATGCTATTAGGTTTATGTTGCATGTGTTGCAGTATTCTGTCTCTATATGGGTGATATCAGTAATTCTGGAATAATTCTGTTTTTTAGCATATCAATATACTTATCAGAATCCATCATTTTCTCAATAAGAACAAGATTTCCAGCCTCAATAGAAATGAAAAATCTCTGAAATATTATTTTGCATGGATAGTCAATGTGTGTTAAATTAAATTGAAAGGGAATGAGATAGTTTATATGACAGTACCATACAAATGTGAACTATAATTTTCATTAATTAGTTGAGCTTCCTCTAAAGGTAATTAATTGGATGAGTTTGATGAATGTATAGTTTCATTTAATTGTTTTTTAAAACATAACTTATAATTAAAATAGTTAATTATAAACATTTTTATCACTAATTCCTATATTTACAAAGATGATATACAAATTATAATAGAATTGTAAAACATATACATGGATTCAATAAGAAATTAAAAAAAAAAACTAGCCTTCAACCTTTATAAGTAACTGTTTAATTATTTTTTTTCCTCAAAGAAATTTTTCAGTAGTTTCTACTAAGTAGAAAATTTGACTAGGATTTAATATTCATTATTAACCCTCTTTACTCCTCTCTGCCAGTGACACTAATGAGCAAAGTACTCAATAGCAAAGTGATAGCCCAGTGAAAGGAAGAGAACAAAGGACATGAATATTTCACAAATTGAATCCTTAGTTCAGTTCAACCAGGATTTGTTCAATGCATTCTAAATGAGGGGCTCCTGACTAAGGAATGGGAATTGAAAGTTAAAAAGCAACAACATAACCTCTTACCACAAGTTTGTAATTCAATATATTCTATAGATACAAAATGAATGAATGGATGAGTGGATTTAAAAAGCCTCTATTAAATATATACTTTGTGGTAAGCACAAAGTATAATTATTGGAGATACAAAAAAAAAAAATCAAGATAGCCCCTGCTCTCAAGAAGCTCCCAATCTAGTAGGGGGATACAATACTAATAGGAAGTTTCAGCTTTTAGTCAGATAGAAAGATCACATATTCCTTAGCATGTAGCAATAAAACCAATAGTATTGAATCTACTTTGATGTCATTTTTCACTGATAAAATCACATTGATTTCTGATAATAATCCATTTGATAGTGCCAAGGACTTTGGGAGTGAGAAATTGTCTTTCCACTTTTCTAATATGAGGAAGCTAGAGCATGTAATAAAGTCAGTTAAGTGGCACTGGGGTTAAAATCCTGGACTTGGATTCAAGAAGATGTGAATATAAATTTAGTCTCAAATACAGTTATATAAACCTGGACAAGTAACTTAATTTCCATTTGTCTCAATTTTCCCATCTATTAAACAGGAATAATAAAAGTTTTGTGCAACACTGGACAATCCACTTAATCCCACTTAGCCTAAATGGTGCAATGGATAAAGTGCCAGGCCTGGAACCAGGACAACTTGTGTTTAACTTTAACCTCAGAAACTTATTTCTTGTGTGACCCTGTGCAAGTCACTTAACAAGTTTTTTTTTCTCAGATAGCTATCTATAAACTAAGTCAGAGAAGAAAACGGTAAACTACTTCAGTGCCAAGAAAACACCCATGAAGAGTCAGACATGACTAATCATCAAAGCCACAGCAATAAGTCTCAGTGTCTTCATCACCAAAAGAGGGGTAGTAATTCCCCACATCCTAGGGATGTTGTGAGGATCAAATTAGTTAACATATCAAAAATACTTTATGTACTTTAAAATGAGAAAGGTATTCTAGCTATTGCTATAAAGGAAAAGGAGAGATCTTGGAAATTCTCTAGAAAAATTTGAAGTAGGCAAGATGCCTTTCAGGTGAGAACTTCATAAAATGGATGGTACCTGTACTGACCCTTTTAAAAGAAAAAGACTTCTAGAGTAGGAAGATGCAGAAGTAATTATTATCTAGTAGGTTCAATGGGTCTAATGTCTCAGGCATATGGAAAATGAAAATCCTCCTATATTTCAATTGATCTTGAAGTTTTTATTTAAATTTTTCCTTCAATGCTGAAAAAACCCACAAAGACCTATTAAACATTTTTATATTTCTTTTTCTATATTTTAATATGTAACTGTAATAAATCTCTCCATTATTTTTTCTTGAATATTAAGTATGCATATGATCATATTGATGATCAAATCTACAGCCCCAAATTGACATAACGAAAGTGCATCCACTCACTAAAGAGCATATGAAAGAGAAATGTATAAGATCTTTTGTTGTTGTTCAGTCATATCAATCATGTCTGACTCTTTCTGACCCCATTTTGGGGTTTTCTTGGCAAAGTTACTGGAATAGTTAGCCATTTTCTTCTTTAAAAAATGAGAAAACTAAGGCAAACAGTATTAAGTGATTTGCCCTGGGTCATGCAGTTAGAAAGCATCTACGGCCAGTTTTGAACTCAGGAAGAAAAATCTTCCTGACTCCTGGCTTGTAAATCTTCCAGGAGTCAGGAAGACTAAAGCTACCTAGCTGTCTAAGGTCTATAACTCCCTTAGTCTAGCTCTGGTGGACAGAATGTATCCTCAGTATTTATGATTGTTTAGTCAAAGATTTTGTAAACCATGAGGTGCATCTCTCATGGAGGTTGAGTAATTAGATATTGGAGATGGAGTGAAAAGTGCCACAAAATAATGCTCCAAATTATTGGGTCTTTTTGAATATAATACCCACCTAAGTAAATCCACTTTTAAAAATGACAACAAAGTTTAAATAAACATTAACAACATTGAGTGGTGTCATTCCCATGAAATGGAATGCTGTGATTATTTAATATAAAATGTTCAAAAGATCTAAAATTTGAGTTAGCTCATATTGAAATTTTAGTGACACAATTTACCACTCTTACCATTAATCATAAAAAACATTTCACCTCTTTTATCTCATTTGATCTTCACAACAGTGCTATGAAGTAGCTCTGATTTTACAGGAGAGATGAAGAAATTGAGGCTGAGAGAGATTACTTTTGTGTCTAAGATCATTCTGTTAAGCAGTGTCTGAGAGCAATCAAACTCAGTTATTTCTGATTTCAAATCCAGCACAAATGTCCACTATCCATATAGTGACTATATTATCTGAATTCCTCATTTTAAAATTAGGACATTATTAATACATGGTTTTTAGAAACCATACATACATACATACATGTATGTATATTTTGTTTCAAATATAGATTGAATGAAAGTGTTAGTGGTGAAATAAGTTTGAAAAAATAGATCAGAACTTCAAATTAAACACATAAAGAATTTTTACAACTGTAGAATTTTAAAAAATTGCAAATTTCCATTCTGATTGAAATTATGGGTGTAAGATTCATAATATATGTGATCTATATAAATCAACACATTTAAATTTACAAATGAATAGATAGAGAGATAGATAGATCGATAGATAGGCAGTCAGACATACAAATGAAATTCTTTCTCTTAGAGTAGGGATTCCTAACCTGGGGTCTACTAACACCCTTCTCCTAAGAATGAGTAGACAGATTTAAAAAAAAATAAACAAGAACATGTATGGGGAAAAAGGAAAACAATTATATATTTATTTTCACTGTCAATTGAAATTTAGCATTTTCCTCAACTATGAATGTGAGAAACAAAACAAAGCAGCAGTATCTGTAACTGGTGTTAATTCTGTGAATTATGGCCTGAGAGAACAGGATGCTGTACTGCTCCTGCTCACCTACTCTATGTCTTTGATTAAAGCTTATGTTCTTGCTTCCCAGGATTGTGATTTGGAGACAATAAGATACATAATCTATAAAGACATGACTCCAGCCATCCTGAGGAACTAAGTCTGGTAATAGTGTCTTACTCATCTTGACTCAATCATAATGGTTGTCAGGCAGCACCATTTCTCCCTGGCGCCTACTTAACCAAATTTAGGGAATTGTACACAGCTTGTTTTAAAACTTTATCAGTCTGGAATCTTCCGGTTATTTTCGGGGGCTGTAAATGCCAAATTCCAGCTGTCACAACTTTTTCTCTATAAGAAAGAACCTCATGAAGAATTTGTTCAGTCTATTGGGGACTTAGATGAATATTGGCTCATGTGCTTGGGCAGTTTTATCAACAGGACAAACCCAAATCACAAATCTCCTTTTGAAAATTCCAATCCTTCCTCAATTGATATTTGAAGGGTCAAAAGAAGGTTATCTGGAAATTGGGTGTCAGGACCAAAACACAATGTTCAGCCAATTGTGTGAGTTTTTGTAGATTCAGGTTTGTATTTCTAAATCAGTACTTACATTAATCATCACCATGAAAGCTTCTTCAGGGAGAGTTCATATTCAGTTCAGTTCCTGGCTTGAAGCAGCTGCCTCTGTATGAATCCTGACGTAACAAGGAAAGCAATGACCGTGCACCAGCTGGAATCACTGGCATGAGGAGAAGTGCTGGGACCCTGAAAGAAAATTTCCAAATGAATGATTTACTATTTTTTTTAATTAAAAAAATGAAATGATTCCTCATCCTTTTCCATTTTCATGCATGAGTTCCTAGGGAAGTTTAAGTGCCTAAATAAGGAAGAAGCAGAAAGTGTTTCCTACTCTCTCCTATATTTCTGTGGTGTATATTTTGCCCATGTAGATCAGAGATTCATGAATAATAACCCTTATGGCAAGATAAGTAAATCAGTAAGCACTGTAAGTTTGTGAGTTAAGATAATTTAATTAAATGAGTATTGCATGCTATTGTTTTATGAAGCTTTGGAGATCTCTGATAACATCCTGTAAATACTGTCATAGAATCATATTGAGAGATATAAAAGACCTTAGAGGTTAAGTGATTTAATCAGGTATAAATATATATTGTCCTTGGAAGTAGCAGAAACCTCAAAGCTTGATTCTATAACTTCTTTTTTGGTAATATTTTATTTTAATTTTTAAATTTATGGTATAAAACAAGCATTTCCATAATACATAAAAAGATGATTGCATATGAAATTGTAAATCCATTAGTTACAGCCTGTTATTCCTTTTAAATATATAATCAAGTTACCATTTACATTTTCCCCTTTTTTTCTTCTTCCCCCACAACCTAGAGATGGCCACCATTGGAGAAAGACACATATAGATATACGTAAATTTGTCTTATATAGATGTCCATTTATCATTTTTTCTATGTATGCAAATGACAAATTTTAAAATATGTCCTTTATACTTATTTTGGGATCTTTATAATAGCCTTATTTGCTCAAAGTCATAATATTGCTGTTACTAGGTAAAGTATTCTATTGATTTTGCTCATTTTTCTTTTATTTCATGCAAATCTTTCCATATCTTCCTAAGATCAGTGACCTTATCATTTCTTAAAGCCCAGGAGTATTCCATCACACTCATATAGCACAGCTTATTCAGCCATTCATTCCCCAATCGATGTCCATCCCTGAAATTTCTAGTTCTTTGATACCAGAAAGAGAACTGCTATAAACATTTTAGAACACATAGGCTCTCTAACTTCTAAGTAGAAATTCCAGATGATTCTCCAGCCTTTACCTCTCACTGGAAGCTTTATTGGGGGTTGTTTGAGCAGTATCAGTGTTTATACCTGCAATGGCTAGGATGTTTTCCCCCTCTCTTCCTCTCCTTCTTTCTCTACCAATTACCCGATTCATTTTCTAAATGGTAGAAATAGAGTTGTTAAACAAAACACAACAAAACTATATCTGAATGCATTGATACAGGAAAATTGAATGACAAAATTTCCTGTACCATAGATTGGCATGAATCCTGTAATCTATATTCTTAGAGAATGACCTGAGGTACCTTAAATGTTAAATGTGTAAATGTTTTGTACAGGGTCATATAGTCAGTACTATCTAGAGTCACAGTAACTTCGTGTCTGTTCTAACTGATACATGCCAGTTCTCCCTCCATTAAGACATAGTCTTTCTCATGTTCAACTAGAAAGATGAAGAAAACCTAACAAAGTCAATATCACATATAAAAGGAGCCCTATGCTTCCATTTGTGTGACCTCAAGAAAGCATTTGCAAAATCAAATACTGATTAATTTAACATGAAGAAGACTGGGGATTTCTCTAACTATACTCTTCATTCTTCACAACCATACTCTTCATTCTTCTCTTTTACTATTTATCTATCAGATTTTCTTATTAGACTTTACTAATTTACTTTAAATTAGATACATATCTATGAATAGGCATAAATCCTATGTTTTTGAAAGATGCAGAGAATTTCTTAGTGAAAAAACTATCTTTACTAATGTTGTTAATACCTTCTGTATGATTCATATTCTTAAAGAATCATCCAAAGCATGGACAAGTTGAATCTCTTGCCATGTGTCATCCTTCTGATATATATTAGAATACTGAACTTGATCTAGGTCTCCTTGACTTCATACAAGCTTTCTCTGTATGTCTCATTCTCTGTTTCTGTGTGTCTACTCTGCTTTTCTTATCTTACTCTCTTACACCCATACATTCATACAAATATATGTAAACTCTGAGGGTCTTCCCCCAATATTCATTCATTTATTCATTTATTTATTTAGATTTTCTTCTCTCTCTCTCTCTCTCTCTCTCTCTCTCTCTCTCTCTCTCTCTGGACTAGGTGAAAGAGGAGAGACTTCTTTTGTTAGTTAGCCTCAGTCTCTGAATGAGTGCAAGCTCAGTCAAACTAGGATCTGTAGAAAACCTTAGCTAAAAAAGGCCAAACCCTTCCATCCTGATCTATATCTTGCCACTGGACCCAGATAGCTTCAGAGGGGAAGTATGGCAAATGATTTTGCTCAGCTCTCCCTCAAATCCAATTCACTCCCATATCATGATATCACTTTCTGATATTACAGTCCTCTTCAAGAATGAAGTACAAACAACAACAACAAAAACAACAATATAATATTCCTGAATCATCAAGACAAGCCTAAATCAAGGAATTAGGTTGATTCTGCTCCATTTCGAAAGGCAGAAAAGCAAATATTTTAGAAATTTTTCCATCATGTATAATTATCAATAATTTAATAATAAACATAATAATCATAATATTTTGAGAAAATGTATCACTTATCTAGACATTTACTTTTCCTGAACACCTCATTCTCCAATAGGACTCTATAAATAGTCAGAATAATACATATATATTACTATTTTTTATATTTTCAAATACTTTAATTATTTCCCAATAATATTGCATTAGCCATAGAATCTTCCTATCTCAAAAAGAAAAAGAGAAGGAAAACTGACCAACACAGAATCACATTGTACAATACATACAATATTCCACACTAGTAAACCAATTACTTTAAATTACTGTAAGTTCAGATTTCTTTCAAAACTATGTTAAAGTACTCATTCATTTATTCAATAAAACCATTGGAAAATGGTTTTATTCACCATATATTTCATGAAAATTTTCTGTATATCTTTCAATTTTTCATATGTTCTACTGATCATAAGAAAGTAGTATTCCATTACATTCATCTGCCACAATTTTTTTTAATCTGATTGCCAACTAATGGGTAGCCATTGAGTTTCCTTACTTCCCAAATACCTACAATTGAGATTTTGATATAGAAGGGACATTTCTTAATATCTTTGACCTCTTTGGAGGTATATTCCAATTAAGAATATTGGTTCAAAGGTTATAGATGAATCAGGGCAGTTAGATGGCACAGCGAATAGAGCAGTGACCCAGGAGTCAAGAAAACCTGAATTCAAATCTGACCTCAGACACGAATATTTACTAGCTGTATAACTCTGGGCAAGTCACTTAACCCTAATTGCCAAGAAACAAAATAAAACAAAAAAATAATCCATCAAGGATATGAATAATTTAATGATGATTCATGTGTAATTTCCAATTGTTTTCCAAATCTGGAAAACTTAACTAATGACTTATTATATCTATCTTTCCTTAGTCTTCCCGTTATTATTTCCATTGTTTATAATCACTACAAATATTAGGATTGTAAGGTGAAATATTAAAAGTGTTTTCATGAACATTTCACTTATTAATAGCCATTCAGAATATTATTTTTATATTGACTGTTGATCTAAGGTTTTCATTAATGATTCCCTTCTTACGGTGAGTTGCATGAAATAAAGGGCTTTATATAAAAGATATTGATTCAAGTTCATAGCATTATGCTTTACTTACCATTTACAAAGCCTCTATTTTAATGTCAACTGACTGAAATCTGAGATAGTAAAGGTATGTCTGTATGAGACTAGGGCTGTGGATTAGACCTGTTGATTATAATGCAGAGCTAAAATTTTATCTTGGATTGTCTCAAAGATGGAACAAAAATAAAATTAACCCAGTTTACTGAGCTTTCTTCATATAAGAATATTTCTTGTAAATCTTGATTAGATCCTTAAGGCTGTCCAAGAACTCAGCTGCCTTCTCTAAACTGGGAATGAAGAAAGAAGGATTAGGAAGATGAAAGGAAAGTCAGTATCTCTTAAGTTGAATATGATGACATCAAAATATAGATTTCAACTCATATTACTTTTATTTTCTGAGAGAAATTTTATGAGAGAAAATGAATTCAAGAATAGAAAAGAAGGAACAAAAATAACTAATATGGACTCTTAATATGTTATAATTTTAGAGTATACCCACCTGTACTTAAGGACTTCAAAACACTGATTCATATAAACTAAGTGCTAAAGAAATAACAGATGTGATATCTGAATACAATAAACAATCTTTAAAAGTATGGAGAATGAGAAAGGTACTACAGGATTGAAGAAGGTAAATGTTTTCTTTTTTCATAAAAGAAATAAAAGGTAAAGGCAAGTGAACTTGGTTTTAATTCCTGAAAAATTCTGGAAAAGCTATTAACAATGGAATGATTTGTGAACATATTAAAAAAAGGAAGTGATGAATTAAAAAAAGCAGGGCTTCAACAAGAATATGTTATCCCAGAATAAAATCATTTCCATTTTTTTGATAGTTACTAAACTGCCAGATCAAGGGAATGCTATGAATTTTGCAAAGCTAAGCAATAAATTTTATCAAAGCATTTGATGAAATTTCAGACATATGGAGAGGTGTAGACCAGGTGATAATGCAATTATATGGAGTCTGAAGTGATTGACCTGCTGTATTCAATACATAATTATGAATGATTTGAAGTAGATTCTGAAAGAAATATTCAAGGGGATATCCCAAGGATTTTTGCTTGTCTTTAAACTATTATTTCTTTTATTCTTTGTCAAAGACTGGTAAAGGCACAGTGATTTTGACTATTATTGTTTTTTTTTTCATAAAAATGATCATTTTATTAAACAAAATGGGAACAATTTATAGAATGAAGCCAAAGATATACGTGAGGGAAATGTTATATCTTTTTTTTTATTTTTTTAATAATAAAGCTTTTTATTTGCAAAACATATGAGTGACCTTTCAACATTGACCTTTGCTAGAAAACTTTTTTTCCCCAAGCTTTTCCTTTCCCTCCCCCCGCCCCCCACACCTAGATGACAGGTAATCTAATACATGCTAGATAGGATAAA
>JAJPUD010013708.1:8239-43283 GCA_023553655.1 Myrmecobius fasciatus
GAGAGAGAGAGAGAGAGAGAGAGAGAGAGAGAGAGAGAGAGAGAGAGTTATGGATCTGCATTGGATTCCACATGAGAAGTTCCCTATACTGATGAAACCATAGATTTGAATACTTAGGAAACAAACAAACAAATAAAATTTTAAAAGTTTAATTCATCACCTGGCAAGATAGTGCCTGTTGTAATCCCCATTATCAGGGAGATGATTGAAACTGGTAGGTCTTAAGCACTTCTGAATGGAATTGGGCTAATTCTAATCAGGTGTTTACACTAACTTTGGTAACAGTATGGTGAACTCCCAGGATAAATGTGCTACCAGGTTACCAAAAAAGAAGGGAAAGTAAGTAAGGGGGGGGGGAGGGGGGGGGGAGGGAGGGCAGGAAGGAGGGAAAGACAGAAGGAAAGAAAGAATCTAGAATCCAAAGCTGGCCTACCACTCAGAAGTCTCATTCTTATATACCATGATTTTTTTTTTTAACAAAATGAAAGTTTGAAGGTGATACATACGGCAAACATTAAACAACACATCTAAAAATAAGGATGACTTTTTCCCAGAGAAAAAGTTGTTGGTTATCAAGACAGAATTTATTTCTAAATTAGCTTACCAGTTTAGGTCAGATAATCAACAATTTAGAATTGGTCAAAAACAATTAAAAAATAAGAACAAAGAAACAAATATGAGAAGGATTTATGTGCAATTATTCAAGGGCCTATTTTAAATAATCAAATCAAAAACAAAAGCAAATGGTAGGTAGACAAATTTATAGACATTGATTCTGTTACCATGTCTTAGAGAAATTTTCAGTTTCTTCAGTGAGGAAGTTGAAAGAGTCTAGAAACCACTCCATCAGCAAACACTTGATCTTCTTGTAAAGCAAAGTGAAATAACAGCCCAGGTAACAGCAGTTCAGAGTCTAATTTCATTCTGAAACCATTATTGAAGAAAATCTTAACATATGTTAACATCATGTAAAATTCCTCAATAAATTCAGCATTGAGGTGTTAAAAAAGGAAGACATTTGCTTGCCAAAGGTGTTTACCACAGTCATGAAGGACAGCCTATGTACAATGGAAATAGAAAACAGATTTCTTATAGGTGAGATCTAACAGATGCTCCTGTGCGTGAATGATATTGTGTTAATTGCATTAAATTCCAGAACTTCATAGGACCTTTGTAATCAAAGTAATAATTACTTAATATCAATCAATTAACCAACATTTATTAAGTGCCTACTATGAAAGGGGAAAAAAGCAGACTGTGCTTTCAAGAAGCTTACAAATTAATGGGGAGAAATATATATAGCTACATAAAGGATTAACAGAGGAGGCATGAGCTAAGAGGGGTTGGAGAAAGCTTCCTGTAGAAGGCAAAATTTTAGTTGGGGCTTAAAGAAGGACAACAGTTGGAGCAGAGAGAAAGTATTCTAAACAGGGAGGCAACTTCCCTACCCCCCAAAAAAAATTCCCAAAATTAAGAGATAAAGTGTCTTCTCCATGGAACAGCCAGAGGCTAGCATCATTGGATCAAATAGTACATGATGGGGAGTAAAATGTAAGAAGACTGAAAAAGGAGAAGGCAAGTAGGATATGAAGTCCTTTCAAGGCCAAATGCAACATTTGATATTTGATCCTGGAGGCAATGGCTAACCATTGGAATTTACTGAGCAGAGAGGGGAGGTAGCCTGAACTTGAGGAAAACTGCTTTAGTGACTGACTGGAAGATGGAAGAGAAGCAGACAGACCTCACAGAAAGCTATTGCAATCGTGCAGGGGTGAAATGATGAGGGTCTGTAACCAGAATTCTGGCAATGTCAGAGGAGAGATTTAAGAGTGGTATATTTAAGAGATGTTGCAAAGATGAAATTAACAAGCCTTTACATCATAATATGGTAGGTGAGAGATAGTGGGGGATCTGGGATGACTCCTAGGTTGCAAACCTAAGGACTGGGAAGATGTTATTATCTTCTACAGTAAAAGAACAGATAGAAGTTGGAGAGGGTTGGGGGGGAATAATAAGTTCCATTTTGCACATATTGAGTTTAAGCTCTATCAGACATCCTGTTTGAGATGACAGTCTATACACAGATATAAATTATAGATCCTTTAGAACCCAATGGGTTAACTTTGAGAGTAGCTGTGGCTGAAATAGCCAATATTTAGCTAACTTGGTGAGAAGCCTTTTTGAACAAATAGGAGGTCTTCAGATGACCGAAAGATTAATTGATCATCACAAGTTTCGTATTTGAGATCTGTGAAGCTTGGTAGAACCTACCAGAGCTTATAGTCCATTGAATGATTTTGAGAAACCTAGGATCAACTCCAAGTCACAATAAGGCATGGAATAAGTCTAAAGTAGAGAAAAAGACATTACTAAATGTGTTAAAAGTAGAATCATTTCCATTCCTGTAAATACTGGTTTGATAAAGTACATCAGAGCTTATTATAACTGAGTAAAAAAGAAATGTTACCTAGCACTGCATGTCTAAAGAACCTACAGATTTGAAGGTCGAATCTTTTTCTTAGAATTAAGCCTCATTTAGATAAATAATAGGATTGCAATGTGAACAGTAACAGATAAGGTACCAGGCCAAGAACAGATTATATTACTCTGCCTACCATAATGCCAAGCCAAAGAGGGTCTTAATGAATATTTGATGATGATAGTCTGATGATGAGCACTAAGTGTATTCCTGATATATAGTATTATTATTTTAGACCCATTTCTAACCTGGTATATGTATCATCTCCTCTATTTCAGGGAATCAATCAATCTGGTGTATGGATAGAATTTATTTATGTAAAAATTCCAGTTTTTATTGATCTTGTCTTAAACACAAACTATACCATAATATATAGAACTAGTATGACTAGGTAGAGATTGCAAGGGTATAGATTTTAGCCCGATAAAAAGAAGAATCTTCTTTCTCTCAAGCTTTCCAAATGGAGTAGCTATGGTCACTTAAGAACTTGACAGAGAAATTCAGAGAACAGATGTTTACCAAGTATACTAGAGAAAAACACTGTGTTGGAGGATGAGTGAAATGTCTCTTTCCAACTCCTAGGTTAGAACTCTTGCCCTAGGAAGTTGATCTAAGTAGTAGTCAATGGGTAGGAATCAACTCAATATCCTGTCCTGTTTTTTCCTCACCCACCTTCACTGTTACTCTTCAGAAACTGCTAAAGCAACTGGGTAGGGGAAACTCTTCAATCTTTTATAATAGCTGGAGAAAGTGATGTTGGGGATAATTCAGAGGCTGGCTCATAAGTTTAGGTGGTTAGGTACCCTTATGCTGAGGCCCTAGGAGTCAATGACCTTTGCTGATTTCAATCTTTATCAGTTCTTCAAGTTTGCCTTGGTATGATTGGAACTTAGGGGAACTAGTTTCCCCAGTGCACTATTTCATCCCATCTTAGATTCCTAAGGAACAATTCTATTTTTGATTTGGCTAAGAGTCTTCCTAAGTCTTCTTCAATAAGGAAGGAGGACATTTTTAAAAGGCACTGAGAATATAAACATGAATTGGGTAAAGAATAGACAGTTTTGTCCTTGAGAAAAAGGTAACACCAAATGAAAAAGGAACATGAAATAACTAAATTGATAGGTTAATACAAAAGTCTTGTGGGGATTTTTGCAATAGGGATGCTCATTAGTTATTTTGCATTTCACTTCCACTGAGGATAGCCAAATCAGTTCCAAGTAGACTCTTCATGCCAATAACTTCTTTTTACCTCTCTGTCTCTCTCTTCCCTCATATTTCAATATTCAGGTGTTCTGAGATACACCTTGCACCAATAGAAACAAGACAAGTTGTAGGGAGCCCCATTCCAGATAGGTTTGTCTAGGAAGTCATTTTTTTTTTTTTTTTTTTTTTTTTGCAGGGGAAGGCAGGCAAAAAAAAAAGATGGATTAGAGCCAGGTTTTGGAGTGCTTTAAATATCAAAGGAATTTTTATTTGACTCCTAAAGCAATAGGAAGTCACTGGAGTTGTAGAGAAGTTATGTGGTCAGATTCATATCTATTTTTATTTTACTTTTTTAAACTTCAAATTTTAATGTATTTACATTGCTTTTACAAAGATAAATAAGGATGGACTAGAATGGTGAGAGATTTGAGGTGGTGAGACAAATTAGAACCCATTGCAACAATATAGATGAGCAGTACTGAGAAATTCATGAGAAAATTAATGAGAAGATTAATGAGTGAGAGTATAGAGGAACAAGATAAGAGGACTGAGGACAGGAACTTGAGGGACATTTACAATAGCTACATATTATGGATGATGATCTAGGAAAGGACATTGAGGAATGGTCACATAGGAAGGAGAAGAATAAAGTGACATTTGTATCATGAAAACCCAGAGAGAAAAGAGTATCCAGGACATAATGATGCACATTGTCAAATGCAGCAGGAGGATTGATCAAAGACCAGATTGGCAATTAACAGGTTTCTAGTAACTTTGTTAGGAGTAAACTTTTCATTTGACTAATGAAGTTGGAATATGAATTACAAAGTGTTAAGTAAGTGAAATTAAAGGGTGTGAAAACAGAAACTGTAGACAACTTTCTTAAAGAATTTGACTGAGAAAGGAAGGAGAGGTATAGGATGATATCTTGAGGGAAGCTTAGGGTCTATAAGAAAAGTTTTTAAGGATGAGAGAAAAAAAGAGAAAGTGTAAAATGATAATTGGATGTAATGAATACCACATTACTACAGGACATAATGAAAACTAACAGATTCAGAGAAATTTAGGAAGATTTCTATGAATGATACAGAATGAAGTGAATAGAACCAGATCAAGTCATAAAACTACTTCAGTAATACAAAGGAAAATAACTTTGAAAGATTTAAATACTCATATCAATTCAATGACTAATCATGACTTCAGAAGACTGATGATGAAGCAATCTTCCCACCTCTTCACAGAGAGGTGACAGACTAGAGGTGTAGAATGAGACATACATTTTCACACAGACAATGTGTGAATCTATTTTGCATGACTATATTTGTTTGTTTTAAAAGAGGGCTACTGAGAAGGGGGGGAGTTGTTGAGGGGAAGTTGATGGTTGATACTAATGCACAAAAAATTAAAAAGAAAAGGATATCAATAAAACATCAATAAAATAAAAAAGAGAGCAGAAGGAACTGTGGACAGGCAGAATAATTTTATTATAATTGTGTTAGAATTAATATGCATTTTAAAATAATATAACAGAAGTTCCCAGTTTTCATATGTAATCTTTTTATATTCTTTTTTTTTGGTAAATGGGAATATTCACTTTTGGAATTCATAATAAAATAGGCCAGAGTTAAACTTTCCTAGCATATCAGATAACATAAGTATAGTTAATAGACTTTAAAGAGAATAGACAAATGCATAGCACAAAATATAAAATGAATATACACATAGATGTGTATGTATATATTAATATATGTTAATATAATATATATACATTAATATACTAAATGAATTATATATGCTTCATAAATAAATTATATATACATATAGGCATACATGTTAAGAGATCCAAATGCCCCTCTTTCTTTCCACACACAGGCACGTGTGCACACAAAGACACATGATTTCTTTTTTCTTTTTTTTTTTTTTTAATAAAGCTTTTTATTTGCAAAACATATGAGTGACCTTTCAACATTGACCTTTGCAAAAAAACTTTTTTTTTCCCAAGCTTTTCCTTTCCCTCCCCCCGCCCCCCACCCCTAGATGACAGGTAATCTAATACATGCTAGATAGGATAAATTATATGACAAGTACAATACATGTATACATATCTATACAGTTATCTTACTGCACAAGAAACATCAGATCTAGAAAGAGAAGAGGAAAAAAAAACAACCTAAGAAGGAAAACAGAATGCATGGAAATATTCACAGAAAGCGTTAAAATGCTGTGTTGTGGTTCACTCTCAGTTCCCACAGGGCTCTCTCTGGATGTATATGACTATCTTCATCGCAGAACAACTGGTTTGAATCACATCATTGTTGAAGAGAACCATGTCCATCAAAATTGATCATCGTATAGTCTTGTTGCTGTGTATAATGTTCTCCTGGTTCTGCTGATTTCACTCAGCATCAGTTCATGAAAGTCTCTCCAATCCTCTCTGAAATCCTCCTGTTGGTCATTTCTTACAGAACAATAATATTCCATAACATTCATATACCATAATTTATTCAGCCATTCTCCAATTGATGGGCATCTTTTCAATTTCCAGTTTCTTGCCACTACAAAAAGGGCTGCCACAAACATTTTTGCACATGTGGGTCCCTTTCCCTCCTTTAAAATCTCTTTGGGATATAGGCCCAGTAGAAACACTGCTGGGTCAAAGGGTATGCACTGTTTGATAACTCTTTGAGCATAGCTCCAAATTGCTCTCCAGAATGGTTGGATCCGTTCACAGTTCCACCAACAATGTATCAGTGTGCCAGTTTTCCCACATCCCCTCCAACAGCTATCATTATCATTTCCTGTCATTTTAGCCAATCTGACAAGTGTGTAGTGGTATCTCAGAGTTGTCTTAATTTGCATTTCTTTGATCAATAGTGACTTGGAGCACCTTTTCATGTGACCGGAAATAGTTTCGATTTCTTCGTCTGAAAATTGTCTGTTCATATCTTTTGACCATTTGTCAATTGGAGAATGGCTTGAATTCTTATATATTTGAGTCAATTCTCTATATATTTTAGAAATGAGGCCTTTATCAGAACCTTTGGATGTAAAAATATTTTCCCAGTTTACTGCTACCCTTCTAATCTTGTCTGCATTCATTTTGTTTGTACAAAAACTTTTCAACTTGATATAGTCAAACTTATCTATTTTGTGATTAATAATGACCTCTAGTTCTTCTTTGGTCACAAATTCCTTCCCCCTCCACAGGTCTGAGAGGTAAACCATCCTACATTGTTCTAATTTGTTTATAATATCATTCTTTATGCCTAGATCATGAATCCATTTTGACCTTATCTTGGTATATGGTGTTAGGTGTGGTTCAATGCCTAATTTCTTCCAGACTAGTTTCCAATTATCCCAGCAGTTTTTGTCAAATAGTGAGTTTTTATCCCAAAAACTGGGGTCTTTGGGTTTATCGAACACTAGATTACAATTGTCATTGAGTATTTTGTTCTGTGAACCTAACCTATTCCACTGATCCACTACTCTATTTCTTATCCAGTACCAAATGGATTTGGTGACCACTGCTTTATAATATAGTTTTAGATCTGGTGCAGCTAGGCCACCCTCATTTGCATTTTTTTTCATTAATTCCCTTGAAATTCTTGACCTTTTGTTTTTCCAGATGAATTTTGTCGTTATTTTTTCTAGTTCAGTTAAATAATCTCTTGGGAGTTTGATTGGTATAGCACTAAATAGATAGATTAGTTTAGGTAGTATTGCCATCTTTATTATATTCGCTAGACCTATCCAAGAGCACTTGATGTTTTTCCAATTGCTTAGATCTGACTTTATTTGTGTGGAGAGTGTTTTGTAGTTTTGCTCATATAGATCCTGACTTTCCCTTGGCAGATATATTCCCAAATATTTTATACTATCGATAGTCATTTCGAATGGAATTTCTCTTTGTATCTCTTGCTGTTGCATTTTGTTGGTGATGTATAAAAATGCTGATGATTTATGTGGATTTATTTGGTATCCTGCAACTTTGCTAAAGTTGTGGATTAATTCTAATAGTTTTTTAGTTGATTCTCTAGGGTTCTCTAAGTAGACCATCATATCATCTGCAAAGAGTGATAATTTGGTTTCCTCATGACCTACTCTAATTCCTTTAATCTCTTTTTCTTGTCTTATTGCCAAGGCTAGCATTTCTAATACAATATTGAACAGTAATGGTGATAGTGGACAACCTTGTTTCACCCCTGATCTTATTGGGAATGGTTCCAGTTTATCACCATTACATATGATGCGAGCTGATGGTTTTAAATAGATGCTACCGACTATTTTAAGGAAAAGTCCATTAATTCCTATACCCTCTAATGTTTTTAATAGGAATGGATGTTGAATTTTATCAAATGCTTTTTCTGCATCTATTGAGATTATCATATGGTTTTTGTTAGTTTGGTTATTAATATAGTCAATTATGTTAATAGTTTTCCTAGTATTGAACCATCCCTGCATTCCTGGTATAAATCCTACTTGGTCATGGTGTATTATTCTAGGAATGATTTTCTGTAATCTCTTTGCTAATATTTTATTTAAGATTTTTGCATCAATATTCATTAAGGAGATTGGTCTATAATTTTCTTTCTCTGTTTTTGTTTTACCTGGTTTAGGTATCAGTACCATGTCTGTATCATAAAAAGAGTTTGGTAGGAGTCCTTCATTTCCTATTTTTTCGAATAGTTTATATAATATTGGAGTTAACTGTTCTTTAAATGTTTGGTAGAATTCACATGTAAATCCATCTGGTCCTGGGGATTTTTTCTTAGGGAGTTGATTAATGACTTGTTCTATTTCTTTTTCTGAAATGGGACTATTTAAGTAATTTATTTCCTCTTCTGTTAATCTGGGCAATCTATATTTTTGTAGATATTCCTCCATTTCACTTAGGTTATCAAATTTATTGGCATACAGTTGGGCAAAGTAACTCCTGATTATTGCTCTAATTTCCTCTTCATTGGTGGAAAGTTCTCCCTTTTCATTTTTGAGACTAACAATTTGATTTTCCTCTTTCCTTTTTCTAATTAAATTAACTAGAGGTTTATCTATTTTGTTGGTTTTTTCATAAAACCAACTTTTAGTTTTATTTATTAATTCAATAGTTTTTTTACTTTCAATTTTACTAATCTCTCCTTTTATTTTTAGGATTTCAAGTTTGGTATTTGATTGGGGGTTTTTAATTTGTTCTTTCTCTAGCTTTTTTAGTTGCAAGCCCAATTCATTGATTTTCTCTTTTTCTATTTTATGCAAATAAGCATCTAGAGATATAAAATTTCCCCTTATTACCGCTTTGGCTGTATCCCACAAATTTTGGTATGTGGTCTCATTATTGTCATTCTCTTGAATGAAATTAGTAATTGAAGACACATGATTTCATTAGTGAAAGGAACTCCTAGTAGACAAACTCCCTTTATTAATACAGATCAGTATTTTATAACTTATAATAAGAAAAGAGTTTAAAGAATAAAATATGATCAAGAAATCAGTCCAGTATCCTTACTAGTAGGTCTTTGTAGAAAAAATGAGTTTTGACTTTTCAAGGAATTTATAAAGTTTAGGTGACCCAATATACCCTTGGCTTGTTCACAGGCTATTATTACCTTACTTATTTTTAGTACATTGTACTATACCCAAAGGAAAAAAATAAAGCAATGGCATGAGTAAAGTTTACCCTGGGTACATTTCCATCTTCATGTTGTATGTTCTGATAGATCATACATGAAGGCAGCACAAAATGAAATGAAAACATTTTTGATGACAAATTAATCCACTTCATTTCTCCATTATCAAAGAATTGTCATTTCACTACTTTCAGAGATAGCTCCCCCTTCCTGTCTTCAAAAGAAAACAAGAGGGGATGGGGGAGAAACTACTCATTCACATAGGATTAAATACAAGGAAAATAAAAACAGCCTCCAAAAGCTTTGTCTCTGCTTATGCTACTGCAGTAAGCACTTTCTTCAGGTCACTGCTGATGTTTAAATAAAATAATCGAAAGACTCTGCTGATCTCCTTTCATTCTATCTTTCCTTCATGAGACAGGCAGTTCTTCTTTTGGAATCTCATTAAATCACATGAACAGCTGCACCAAGTTGTTATGGCAACTAGAATTTTAAAAGTAAATTAATTTCGCTACAAGGTGTTATTAAGACCAGGTAAGGATGGCCTTGAATAATAACGACTCTGTATTGTTGAGCTGGAATACTAGAGCTCTAATTTAGTTGAATAAGTGTTACTACTTGAAATGAAACGTCCTTGATTTATCACTCTGTGTCAACAATTCTTATAGGAAACTTCATCCATAAATTGTGTTGATTTTAGCATAAATTCTCATATTCAATTTTAATCCCCTATAAAATCATAGAATAGAGGAATTATATTGCCCATCACTTCATTAGTTTCTAATGCACTTGAATAACAATGGCAATTATAATTTTATGATTCCCTAATTCTTTAAAATGAGTAGGACTACTTTCCTAAATTAAATAGCAATTTATCCATAACAAAGACATAGGTTTACATGTTGTTTACATTTGAGTCCCACAATACAGAAAGCTATGCAGCAGATGTTGTGGATTCCAGCAGAAGATGCAACTGAAATGTGTGGCAAATATACAAATTGGACACTGCTTGCCTTGGAGCCTTTACATAGGTCTAAGTCTCCCATCTCCCCACCCCCACTTCCCACCCCCGCCACGTCTGGAATGCACTCCCTCTTTATTACTTCCTCTAAAAGTATCTAGCTTCCTTCAAGGCTCAGCTTTAATAACACCTACAAGATACCAAGTATAATAATTCCAGTTATTAGTCTATCTCCCTCATCACCAAACTTCTTTGGATGTAGCATTCAAATAATTTGTATTTAATTTTCTTTGTGAGTCCTCCCCCTCTCCCCAATAGATTCAAAGTCCTTTGAGAGTTGAAACTGTTTTCATATAGCCACCACTTCAAATAATACCCAATACACATTTAATAAATATTTGTAAAATTGAACTTAATTAAGTTGAGATAATTTTTCAAGCATGGAAGGAAATAGTTATGGGATTTTTGTACATCTTCCTCTTTTCTTTTTTTTTATTGGTCATTTTCAACTCCTTCCATGGCCAGAATTCTAATTTCCTAAGAACAAAAGTAAAGGGATTAAAAAACACTTTTGGAAAAGGACTAGCAAGTAATTTTGTATAATTTTGCTTAATTACCAAAATACATATTACTAAATGGTAGAGAAATCTGAAAGCTGCATCCTTCCTCAAGATGTTCTTTGGATTAGTACCTATCCATAGCCATAGATCAAAGACCATTATGGATTTTTCTTTTTTGGCAAACAAAACCAAAGAGAAGCAGAAGCTTTTAGTGAAACAGAATAGCATGGTATTATCAAGGAATCCAATCAAACAATGAGTATACATATCACCCATACCCAAATAGCTACCTCCCACACCACAAAGGGAAAAGTTAAGTCAAATCTGTGTCTCCAACACAGCCAATTGAAACTCATCATAATGGTGTTAGCTGTGCCGCCTAATTAGCTCCCCTTCACTCTCAGTGCAACCAGGGTCTAAAGGAAGGAAGCTTTCTTATTTTTAAATTGGACTTTTTGGAAGTATGCTTAAACAGAGTCAGGGCTGGGTAGGTACCATCACACCTGTATACAGACTTTTGCGGGATATAATTTGGGGAATCAATCTCCGAATGGGAAGAGCTCTCCTTTGGCCTCCAAACATTGTGGGAACATCAAGGTTTTATGGAGATATCCCTTTCACATATATTGTCTTATTTTATCTTCATCTCAATCCTGTAATTTAATCATCACAGGCATTGTTATTCCCATTTTATGGATGAGGAAGTAGAATCCCTTGGAGATTAAATGCCTTGCCCCAAACCACAAAGCTACTAAATATCAAGAGCAGGCTGTTTCTCTTAATTCCATGTGGTACTGTAACTACTCTGCTATGTTGTCTCCAGACCATAACTCTATAATGCCTTCTCATTACTATAGGCTGAGACTATACCTTTTTAGGTATAGATTGGATCATCTCTAAAAGCTTTCCTCCCTTGTTCCACTTACAAATCCTCATACACTGGAGGTTTCCCTCTAGTTCAAGCTTCTTGAGATCTGTGGCTCCATGTGTTTTTTAAACAAATTTTGATCATTCTATTTCAATACCATTCTTTTTATTTTTATGCATTTTATTTTGCCCATTTAAAAACATTATTCTGAGAAGGGGTCCATGGGTTTCATGAAATGGCCAGAGTTTGTGCAATATGATACTAAAAAAGGTGAGGAATTCCTGCCAAAGATCTTATAACATGAAGCATGGTGGATGGCACAGTGGATAGATCACTGCACCAGAAGTCATGAAGACCCTGGGTTCAAATTCAGCTTCTGATATTTTCTAGTTATATGCATCTTCCTTCCATTCTCTTCATCAGTAAGAGGAAGATAATGATAGCATCTACCTCCCAAGGTTGTGGTAAAGATCAAATAAGGTAATATTTATAAAGCCCTAGTAAGCACTATATAAATGTTAAATATTGCTATTATTATAACATTCAAAGGAGAGCAGCTCAGGCTTTGGGCTACCCCTTTATTATCTTTTACTTTCTCTTTTCCTAAACCCATAATAGATTTCCTAGATGATATCTTTTAGGCCATTTTTAGCAAGTTATTATTCTTAATAATGCTACAGTTTTTTTCTTTTTCCATGTAGGAAAGATTAAGTGGAATCAATCAATAAATATTTATGGAACACTTTCATACATGTGAGATACTGTCCTAAACTGAATAGCATACTAAGAAGCATAAAGATTTCAGACTCTATAACAAAGTTTGGTTCATTACCTTTCTTTATCTCTTTGTGGGATTGTTGTAATAGTCTCCCTCATCTCCTTACCTTCAGACTCTCCTTCCAATCCAGCACCCAGTACAAAGATCATAGATATTTACTGTTTATTGAATTGAATCCATCCTATCCTAGCTTCCTAAAGGAGAATCTCAGTAACATCATTCATCCATTCAAAAATATTCAGTGATTCTCATTGCCTATTGAATAGTCCACAAAAGGTTTCATACAATAGTCTTAATCATTTTATTTTTTTCTCCCCAGACTTAGCTTCCACTTACCTACACTAAATCTATGATCCAATCAAACAGAATTACTTGATTTATTCAAGCAGGTTCTGTGCTTTTCCACCTTAGAGATTTTTGCTTCTGTTGTTCCTTCTGCAAGTAATATTCTTCCATTGATGTGCCCATCCTTCCTTTCTTATCTCTCAGTCAAGTCTACCCCCCTGAGGCCCTAACTCAAAGGTTAACTCCACTATGAAGTCTTCCTCTCTCACCTCAAACAGGTATTATCTCTTCCACTTTTGAAACCTTGTCATTTTGTTAGTGCTTTTCAATCATTTGTCATACAAAGTTTGCAGAAATGAACTTTTGTCTTTTCTCTCAACTAATTTGTAAGCTTTCTGAGGGTAGGATTTACTAACTGTGTGACTCTGGACAAGTCATTTAATCTACCTCAATTATAAAATAGAGATAATGATAGCACCTATTTCTCAGGGTTGTTGAAAGGATCAAATGAGATAATCATTATAAAGTACTTGCTATATAGTAAATGCTATAGAAATATTATTATTGTTATTACTACTTCTACTACTACTACAATTCAATAAATATTTGTTGAACCAAATCAAATAGATGTGAAAAAATATGCAAAAATGTTTTGTTGTTGAATAGGAAGCAGCCCAAATGATTATAAAAGTCAATAAGAGTTCCAGGAAGAAACCCAGAGGAGCAAATGGTTATTTCAAAGGATTTTATTCCAGTCTTTTCAACTACATTTGATGCATTCAGTTCAATTAAATAAAAACAAAACACAACCACTAAGTTCATATTCAAAAACAATGCTACCTTTAACACAGTCAGTAATTTTCTGGGTTCTCACTAGTCTTTTGAAAAGCAGATAAATCACATTACATCTTACATTTAACCTCAGGCTCGTCCCTTCTGTAGCCAGTCATTATCCCATAAATAGAAGTGTTATAAGACTCTTGCTAACCCTCCCTTTTGCTTTACCCATCAAAGGAACTTGTTACCATTACCACATCTTGCACTGTAATTCTTTTAAATCACTGCTTAGAGGAGGCATTATATGGCCTGTAATGAGAAGTGTAAAATGCATTGTTCTTATTATTGCAATTTGAATAACAAATATGGTGCTGGCTCCAGTAAGAAACAACAAAACACCCCCAGACAATAAAAATAATTGTTAACCCATTTTACTAGCAATCGGCAGCCAAATTATATTTTTATAGATTACAGTGCCAGGATAGGTAAATGTGCTCACATGTTCCTTGTTAACAAGGTCACTAGTATAATTTGAATATTTTCAGCAGCTGTTGCTCTCACACCTAAAGAGGGAAACAGCTCCAGCTATGTAGGGCAAGCTAATGTGAATGCTAATAAGTCTAACAGGTTTTGTTGTTGTTGTTGTTGTTGTTGTTGTTGTTGTTGTTTAAATATAAGCAGGTAAAACCAGTATTCATAAGGCTCCAACATTTCATAAACCAAAGGAGAAAAGTGATCTGGGCTGAGGAATTCAACACTGCTAACATTGTTTGAATATTTAACATAGTTCTTGACCCATGCTTGGCAATATTTGAAAGCTATAAATAGAGGAACAGGGAGAAAGGAGTTTACCGAGAAAGCATATGATTCCATGGAAATGAATTGCACTTCTGGAAGGAAGAAATGAATTAGAATACATTAAAAACACGCTTTGTTCTCTCTATTTAATAGAACTATTGTATAGAGGGCAAGGCAAGAGTAATGTCTTCTTCTATATGTCAAAGTTAAGTTAAAGTTCTAGCATTTTTACAACAATGTAAATACAGCTACTAATTGAATCAAGCAGAGAACATTACAATTTAATGACAAAAGAGACAATGCTGTGTCTATTAAAATATTACAAGGTCCTCTCTGTGGCTTTTCTCTTTCTAATAGGGAAGAGGCAAACTGTCTTTATGATCTGAAAATATTAAGCTTCTTTGTTATCCAGTATGCAATGTGCTCAGTAGGTACACATATTTAGAGTAGTTTAGAAGATGGGATATTAATGTCAAAGAGAAGGGTTCCATTGTGCAATAGGGAATAGAAAAAAACAAAACAAAAACATGTTTTTGACAGTGGAAACAGTAAATGTGAAAGGACCAGAGTTGTCCAAAGGTCAATGTGCTTTCATTTAGGGGGTTAAAAAGTTTCTTCAGCCACCATTTTTGGTGAAAAAGTTCCTTGCCTAGCCAGCACTGTAATTGTAATTATTGGAACTTTTTTCTATGACTGGGATTTGAAAAAGTTCCAACAAATACATAGTTTAAATTGCTTATCACCCCTTCCCTCTTGGATAGCCCATCTAAACCACTAGGAAGCTTATCTTAACTATTAACCTCACAGATGAGTCTTGGGCCCCAGAGCAAGACTAATCTCTCTTCTGAGGATTCTGGGGGTAAGACTGGCCAATCAGAGTGATCTCTAAAGCCTGGGCTTGAGACCTTACAACAGTGTTTGCTTCTAACAGTATTTGAAAATCAATTAGATCAGCCTACCTTAAGGAGGTTTTAGAAAGGGGTATTTACCAAAGTGGTACACTTAGAACTGCTGGAAAAAACAACCCTTCCCCCACCCCCCAACCCCCCAAAAAAGACTGTGATAGTTTCCCACAAGTACAAAGTCCAGGGGAATGTAGGTTCAAGCTTCAAAAGTACATATAGGAAAGAATTACTCAAAGTTTCTTTTCCTCCTATTTTTAGGAAAAGTTCCCCTTAAACAGAGTGTAGGTTTTTTGCTGGATTCCTTCTACAGGCAACAATCTATGTTCAGGTTTTCTTTGGTTTCCCATACAGACACAGTCATCAGATGATCTGGGATCCTGCTGGAAAATTGCAAGTCTAACTCTCCGAGTCCTTTATGACTTGCAAAGTTTTCCTCTGGTATAGAAAAAAGTGTAATTACAGGGGAGAAGAAGGTGATCTAGTGAAGGCTTCTCCTCTCTACCCTGACAGTTCCTCCTCAGGGGATTTACAGGAACACCCTGCTTATTCTAATTTCTTGAATACCTCTGATACTGTTATTCAGTCATTTTCCCATCATGTCTGACTCTTTGTGATCCCATCTGAGGTTTTCTTGGCAAAGATACTAGAGTGGTTTACTATATCGTTCTCCAGCTCATCTTATAGATGAAGAAACTGAGGCAAACATAGTTAAATAATTTGCTAAGAAACACACAGTCATTAAGGGTCAGACACTTGATTTGAACTTGGGAAGACGAGTCTTCCAGACTCCAAGCCCATCAGTCTCTTGACTTCACCACCTACCTGATTCATACTAAGCTAGCTTGATAATTTATAAATGATTTCCCAGTATGACCAAGTTTCTTTGGTCTATCCAAACACAATTACTGTGCTACTTTATCTAAGTTCAAAGACTTTTCAATTTAAAACTTGTGTTTAAGAGTAATTGTTTAGGTATCACATCTTTAGTTATTATAATCCTTCCCTTCCTTCCAGATCCTATTCAAGCATTACTTCCTCCTTCAAAACAGAAGTGCATCTCTTTGCCTCAGTTATTAGTGACATCTCTCTCCCTATTCTCTACCTTTTTATCTTTTGGGACGAAAGGAGATTTCAGACTTCTGGCTTGTGGTTTCATCATTATGGTGGACTCTCTACAATTCAATGGTTTATAATCTTATAGTCAATGATTCATATTCTAAGAAAGTTGAGATGATTAAGTGACTTGTTCATGCTCATATAGCTAGTATAGATTAGAGAAGAGATACAAACTTAGATTTTCTTGAATCCAAAGTTGTCTGGTCATGTATTATATCATGTTGCCTCTCAAACATTTTCTCTCATACTAATTTGAACTTAGCATAAAGGAACTTGTAATTTATGTTATAGCTTTTTTGTTCATTTGTCATATCTTTTAATAGATAAGTTCTTTGGAAAGATGTCTTATTTCACCTTTGATTTTTATCAGACTTCTTTTAGAATATAGTAACTATATAACTAATAACAACTCACATTTATATAGTATTTTTAGGTTTTCCTTTCATAGAGCAGGCATTTAATCAATGTTTGCTGAGTATTTGCAAAGAACTGAATATTTATTATATTCGTAGGTACTTAATAAATGTTTGCTAAGTTTTACTAAATGGAATTCACCCATCTATTGAATAAAGATATGTTAAGGACCTACTATGTGTGAAGCACTATGATACTTACTGAGAGAGATGGAAAGATAATTAAGAAAGGCTCAGCCTTCAAGGATCTGAAATGTTTACTTTTTTCAAGAGGAGAAGGTAAATAGTGAATGAATTCAGCAGGAATGTTTCAACTTCTTCAATATCCATGTTAAATTTCAGTCCATCACAAATATTTTCATAGGTAAAATAAAGCTAAGGTACAAGTAGTTCTTATTCCACCCTTATTTCATTTAGCAAATGTGAGAAAAATAAAGAAAAAATCTCTCTATATTGGATAAGATTGTAACCCTTGGCATTTAACTACCTTGAAAACACTTATAACATATTTTTCATAGTATCTTAAACAGAAATGACCAAATTTTATGTGCTCATTTTTCATTTCAGTGATTCTAGTAGGATCCTAGGAAGTTTAACACCTTTTTCCTAAAACTTAGTTGAAGATCCTCATGAGTTGCTGTGATTTAAAATTGCTGACCTATCTCTTAGTGATAAACTTCTGTGCTTCTCTGAATTTAATTAGTTGAATCTTCTCATAGTCACTATATAATTCATCACTACTCCCATATGCAAAGCCTTTCCACTTGGTAGAGCCTACCAGAGCTTATTTTCCTACTCCATAGCCTTTAAGAATCCAGGATCACCCCTTGAACCCCAATGATGTTTCTTTGTTTTTTGCTAGGAAGTGTTAAGTGTCTGAAGTCACATTTGAACTCAGGTCCTCCTGACGTCACTAGCTGCCCCTCTCCATGATGTTTTTGAAATTTTGGATGAGAGAGGAGTTAAAGTGGGAAAGCTGGTAGTCTTTGAAGTGAGTTATAACCAAATTGATCTGAGAGCATTATAAAGTATTTCCAGGGAAATTTTTTTTTTCTAATGATAAAATTAGAAAAAAGTAACCTAGTATAATTGTCATCATTATTAATTACTGAGACATTAGGGGACCATTTGGTGAATTACACACTTCAGAGGAATGAATAGTCCCCTAGTAGATTGAAAAAGTTAACACAGCTCCCTGGGAATAAGTAGTTTATGCACAAGAAGGATCTGGCCCACAATTAAAAGTGATAATAATGGTTATATGTTAGGTAATGTAATTTCAGCTTCAAAAGTAGATTTCCCCCAGGTATTTTAATTATAATCATAATTAAGTGAAATTTCAAGTTAATTTTTAAAAAAATCTTATTAGAAGTGATATTTTATTATTATTATTATTTTAATTAAAGGCAAAATGGAAGGTTTGGGTGTTTTGGTTTGTTTTGGTTTTGGTTTGGTTTGGTTTGGGGTGGGGTTTGGTCACTTAGGGAAATGAATAAAATGAACATAGAGTAATTCCATGAAAATTTAATTTGATTTGACAGATATTCAGAATCACACAGCTGAATAACCCAATCAAGAGGTTTGAAGAATAGAGGCTTTCATTGAAATTGTTTTTTTGATTGCCTCCAAAGTATTTGCCTCAGTAGAACTGATAAGAAAAATATCTAATTCTATAGGATTCTGTAATTAATTGAATTTTGTGCTCACCGCCATCTCTAAACTCCAGCACATTCCAATACTCCAAGCATCTGTGATATAAGACATTGTAGTCAAATGGAAAGAGGATGCTAGATAAGGAGCAGAGGATCTGGTTTTTTATTCTGACTTTATTATTTCTTCTCTATCACCTAAGTGAAATAATGTAATTCCAAGAGGGCCTTAGTGAATATATAAGGATTGTACTATATGGCATTAAGATCTCTTCCAGTTGTAAATTCTATGACTTAGGAAGACTTACTATAAAACTAGGAGAAAACATAATTGCTCTGAATCACCAGAATAAACCCCCCCAGTTCATAATGCTCTTCATGGTGTCTGAACTCCAGTTTTAGTGACTATTAGACTGTTGTCTGATCTAACCCTTTTCATTATTAAGACATGGGATTTCTTCACTTACAAATGAAGTGAATAAAGAGAATTTTTGCATTCTCCTGCCCTTTCTATTAAGAATGTTTATGATCAACTGCTATGAGCTATTAGGAAGGGTTCTGCAGAAGTGGGAGTACTAGATAAGCATGGAGATGAGGCAACTGATCTTTCTAATAAGTTTTACTTTTATAAATGAGCTGTTAAATTCTCATCCAAACTTCAGTAACAAATTATGATGACATATAACTATCTAACTACCAGAACAAGATTTTACTTCATGGGGTGGGAAGAAGTTGGGAAAAAGAAGTAAAAGAAAACATGCATACATAGACAAAATTATTATTTTGCTTTTTTCTAGTTACTTTACAAAATACCTCTTTCATCAGCACAAAAGATAGAATAGTTCTAATACAAATAAAAACAAGAAAATAACATTTTTATTGTTCTTTGGAAAATTACTACAATTACCTTAGTAAGTGGATGTTTGATCTCAGCTTTTTGAGTACTCCTTTCAATGGGGCACATGGCAACTTATCTAAAACTGTGATTTCTCCTTGTCCTTGTCCTTTGTACTTGTCTTCCCACCAATCTTCCACAGGGACCTAAACAACATATTGTGGCCCCTTTTCTAACTCATTTAACATTAAGTGATACCATAGAACATGTGAACCATTAGCCTAGGATTCCCCACTCTTAGGACCTGTCAGGTTCACTTCTTTTATTAGTTAGTGATGCATCTCTCTGATATCACTTATGTCATTCTTTAAGCAGAAATGTTCATTGTTATAGGTTATTGTATTTACCATATGCCTTTCTATTGCTCTTCGGTTGAACTGCAGCCTTAGTTCTTTGGATCATTATATAACTAGACATTTTTCAACATCATCAGAAGATACGTTATTGTTATTAAAAAAAATAAGCCTGAGATTTTGGGAGAAGAATGGTGTCTCTAAAAGTTAAATCTAGCCTGTAATACTTCTCCAATTCAATTGTGAGCTAAATTCATTTGTAGAATCTATCCATAAAAGATATATGTGCTGATAGATAAACTCTTTGAATTGTCCATCCTTTTGCCTGCACAAAAGACATGTTTTATCTAGTTTTGGGGTTTCTTTTCCTTTGTGAGTAGTCTTGAGTGATTGTGGATCTGATTTTGGAGGTTGTGGGATACTCTGGGCCTTGATGAATTCAGCATAGTTATCTACAAACAAGAGTATCTGAATGACCTCCTTATCTGTAAAAAAGAATCAATTTCATCAAAGTGAGATAAGTGAAATGACTACAAAATTTGGAAATGTGTTCTGAAAATGCATGACAATGTAAACATGTTTTAAAAGATTGCTTTTTAAAAAAAATCAGTTGAATTCAATAATAAAAATTAAAAAAGCTTACTCTCTTCTGTACAATTTTACTAGACTAGATACTAAGGATCCCCAAACAAAAATGAAACAGCCTCTCCCCTCAATCAGTTTATATTCCAATGGGGGGAGGGGAGAGAGTAGTGTAAAACATGAAAAAGTTAAGTATGATAAGGTATAATGCAAATATACACAAACATGATAGAAATACAGATATAATACAAAGGTAATAAAAATCCAGATACAGTTTGCTGATAGCAAGATAGTTAGAAATGAGGGCAAAGAAGTTGTCAACATGGTATTTTTGGAATATTTGAGATGATACAGATTATTTATTACTGGGAATGCTTGGGTAAAGCTAGAGTGAAACCTTGGCTGAAATTTGTGCTGGGGGGAAACATGAATTAAAGAGAAAAGGGAGTGTGTTCTAGACATGGAGACTAGTTAAAAAAAAAAGCTACTCTTTATATATGTCTTAAAAATTTTCAGAATGCTTTACAATTATTTCTTCCTTTTATCTTTATAAATTCCCTGGGAAATGAGTGCTATCATTACCTCGATTTCACTTGTGAGGAAACCAAAGCAAACACACATTAAGTGAATAGACTAGGATCTCCAAACCAGTAAGTACCTGAGGCTAGTTTTGAACTTATATGTGTTGGACTCCTTAGGTTCAGTTTGCTACATTATTTAGCTCTTTCTGCCTGTGTGAAAGGCACACATAGATTTAGGGAGATGCTGTATCAAGTATGAGAAATGTTAATTGGTCCCATTTGATTAGAAAATAAGTCTCTTGAAAGATGAATAATGTAGAAATTAAAACTATTATACTTTCTGTTTTTTTTTAAAACTCTACTACTTTAAAAATGACCTCAAACAATACAGAATTAAACTTTGTATGGGTAAGTATCCTACACTTATAGGTTAGTAGTCCTCACATCCATGACTCATCTCTGCCTGGCAAGAGGTCATATAAACAGGGATGTATTGAAGTAGAAAGTGTTAAATTCAGAATCAGGAAGACTTCTGTTCAAATCTTAGCCATGTGACCCCGGGCAAGTAGAGCCTGGAAGAAGTATAGTATGAATAACAAGAGGGAGAGGGAGAGAGAGGAAAAGGGAGAAGGGAGGGATAGAGGGAGGGAGAGAGAAGGGAAAAGGAAGGAGGATTTTTTTCTGTTCCCAGATGTGCCTCATGTTCTGTCAACATTTCTGATAGGGAAATAACACCCACAAAATAGATCTGAGATATCATTAACACAGGAACCATTCATTTCTGCCTTGACTGTGGTGATCTTACACAGGCTCTTACCCCACTATTAGGACAGAGATATGCAACAATTAAAGGGAGTGGGCCTGAATCCCTGTAAAGCAGGGTTAAACTTAAAATCATACAGGTAATACAGGAAACAAATAATGAATGGAAATATAAACTTAGATGGTCTCTATTTCCAATATCAGCAAGGGATATATCCCTGTAAAGCACGGTTAAACTTAAAATCATACAGGTAATACAGGAAACAAATAATGAATGGAAATATAAACTTAGATGGTTTCTATTTCCAATATCACCAATAAATATCAACTAATCACTAAGTATTTAAGTTTCTACTATGTGCCAGGCCCTATGCTAAGTGCTAAGAATAGAAAGACAAAAGTGGCTTAATACCAACCTTCTAGGGCAGCTAGGTGGCGCAGTGGTTAGAGCACCAGCCCTGAAATCAGGAGGACCTGAGTTCAAATCTGGTCTCAGACACTTCTTAGCTGTGTGACCCTGGGCAAGTCACTTAACCCCAATTGCCTCAGCAAAAAGCAAAAAAAAAAAAAAAATACCAACCCTCCAGAGCCTCCATTTCAACAGGGCAAATAACATGGCCTCATAGTCCTTGAGAGGCATTGTGATACACTGGAAAGAGTAAGAGATTTCATGTCAGAGGATATGGATTCAAATCTAATATCTGTTTGTTATTAGTTATATGACTGTAGTCAAGTTATTTTATTTTATTTTATTTTTTTGCTTTTTGCTCAGGCAATTGAGGTTAAGTGACTTGTCCAGGGTCACCAGCTAGGAAGTGTTAAGTGTCTGAGACCAGATTTGAACTCAGGTCCTCCTGACTTCAGGGCTGGTGCTCTATCCACTGTGCAACCTAGCTGCCCCTGTAGTCAAGTTATTTGAGGCCTCTGGGCCTTGATTTCTTTATCTGGAAAAGAGGAGATTAGACTATGTAATCTTTGATGCCCCATAATATAAATATAAGAACACAAACATGAGGTAACCTTGAATAGAACGCTCCTGAAGGGATGAAGAGGGGTGGAAAGGAAAGTTTCTGTAGAATGTGGGGTTTAAACTGAGTGTTGAAAGAAATCAGAGAAATAGAGGTGAGCTGGAAGAGCACCCCAGGAATGTAGGACAGGAAGTGAAAAGGCCTGGAGATAGGAGAGTCTACTTAGTATGTGAGGAGCAGTAAGCAGGCCATTAGTCCCACTGTGGAGTGCCTGGAAGAGAGTTAAAATGCATAAAATGTTTAGAGTTAGGCAGGGAACTTACTATGAAAAACTTTAAATACCACATATAAGTATTCATATTTGATACCAGAGGTAATGAGGAAGAGTATGGAAATAAGAAGTTCTAATTTTAAACTATATTAAACTCTACATTATTAGGGAAAAACAAAAAGGAGCAGAGACATGGATATTTTTGGAGGGAGGAATCTGGATCTGTGATTTTATTGTGGTAAGCTTCCCATTCCACCTATGTATATCAGCACTTTTTTGGAGCTGCCTTGGGCAATGAAACGTTAAATGATTTGCTTATGGTCCCATAGAGAGTATGGCAGATACAGAACTTGAACCCAAATCTTCCTGACTCTACAAAAAGCACCCTCTCCAGTGTATTTCACTGATATTGATTCATGGAGAATCCAAAACATTGGCTAATCCAAAATTACTTAGCACTAAAATCTTAAATTCTCAAGACATTAACTACTTTTGTCCAGCTATTTCTTAACCTTCTCCTAACTTCATACCAAAATCAAACATTTCAGAATCTAAGTGGGTTGTGAAGTGGAAGAGTCCAGTACATCACAAATCAAAGAATCTCTTTATACATGATTAAGATGTGAATCTAAGGGGCAGCAAGAAGAGCTATTGCTTGGAGGCCATTGATACTTTTGTTCTTACTGTAGGTGAAATAAATGCCTGCCCACTGGAGAAAGATGGGAGTTTGGCAACTTTGATATGTTTGATGAAAGGAACCCAATTATTGTACTTTATTATTCACTAAAATACTTTGTGGAAAAGGAAGATTCCTATAGCTAACTGTGCTGGCTATATAGTCTCTTATTTTGAATAACATGTGTGTCAGCCAAGTAGACATATGCCTTAACAGCTTCTAATTATTTCCACCGTTTGCTTACTTATTTGCATTAAACATGACTATAGTCTTTTGCATATTCATCCAAAATCCACATTCCCTTATCCTTTGGAGATCCTTTCTTCAATCACCACTGCCAGGTCCATGGGGATTTTTGTACAAACAATGAACCCTTCTGCAAAGCCTCCCTGGAAGCTCTGGGCTCCCTGTTCTGAGTTTCTGCTGATCTTTCTTGGCAGCAAAAAAAGTTTCGATTGCTCCATGCCCTGACTTGTTTTCTTATGCTGTGGGCAGGTTTAACCCAGGTGCTTGGCAGGTCTGTGCTGAACAAACTCCCTTCTTCCAATGGCAATGAAGTCATCCTCAGGTGCTTTAGTAAGAATATTGTTAATTTCAGAAAGAAAGTGCCCAACACAAGAGGTGTGACTGTGTTTATGTCTTATCAGGTAGAGTGGATACATGCTATCATTGGAGAGAACAAAGGCATGTTTCTGAGCTGGGTTTTTTGTACTTTTCAGGTGTGATTCAAGAAAAAAGTGTTTTGACTTTTTTAAGCCACATTTCCCACTTGGGGCTTTCTTCATAGTGCTTCCCTACTAAGCATGCAATGATTTGGGTTTTGAGGGGGAAGCTCTGGTTTGTAATCCATTTTGTGAAATACCATAAACAACCCAATATATTTTGTAAAAAAATGCTTGTTGAAATCCATTGGATAGAATAATTATCATAATAAATAATGCTAAAATATCAATAATAATAGCATTTAAAATTTATAAAGCTTTTTCCATATGTTATGGCATTTGATCTTTACAACAATCCTGAAGCATATGCAATAATTATCCCTATTTTATAGATGAGGAAACTGAAGTACAGACAGCATAAGTGCCTTGCCCAAGATAAAAAACTGAGTTCTCAACTCAATCTAGTACTCTATTCATTATAATACCTACCTGTTTAGAAAATCTAGTAGAGTAGAATACCAAACACCTATTCAAGAGACTTTATATTACTTCTAGCATAAAATACGAGTTCTGTTTGACATTGAAACTCCAATAGGACCACAATCTTTTTGTTCTGGATTTATTTCTCCATAGTTCTCATATTCTGGACATTTCAGCCTACCTCACCACCTTGCCAAGTCAATCATAACATTTCATTTCCATCTTTATGTCTTTGAATTGTTCCCTTCCATATCTGATGTGCCATGCCCCCTCTCAATTCTGTATCTGGCATCTCTTAACACTTTCCCATGCTCAGTTCCAGGGCTACTTCTTGTACAAGACATTTCCTGAATTTTTTCATTCCCAAATATTAGCATGCCCCCCAAAATAAATACTTTATTGATATTTATATATCTGTATACATCTTGTCTTTCCTCAGTACAATATAAACTCCTCAAGAGTAAGTACTGTTCTACTTATGGTTATGTTTCTCCACAACCTAACATAGTGTCTGACCCATGGTAAGCCTTTCATAAATGCTTGTCAAATTGATACAGGATGAAGAAACAAAAATCAATGGTATGTCTTGGTTCTTTGGAGTTGTTATTGAATCTTTTCATTTGTATCCAACTTTTTATTACTCTGTTTTGGGGTTTTCTTGGCAAAAATATTGGAATAGTTTTCCATTTCCTTCCACAGCTCATTATACAGAGGAGGGATCTAAGGTAAACAGGGTTAAATGACTTGCCTGGGGTCATACAACTACTGAATGTTTGAGGTCACATTTAAATTCATGAAGATGAGTCTTCCTTATTTCAAACTCAGTATTTTATCCATTGTGCTACCTAGTGACTGTTCTTTGGAGTACTGTGGATTTTTTGCACTTAGTAATTTCGTTAAATAAACCCTAAAGGAAATATTCTTAGGGAACTAGCCAAATGCCATTTCCCATCCCTGGCACATTTCTTCCTGAGTCAGACAACTTTTGAATAGGATTTCGCCAAGTACTTTGAATGATCACCTTTGGTGAGGGACCTCTAAAGCAATTGTTGTCACCACTCCCTTGGTGATAGTGATGGTGATGATGATAAGATAATACATTTTCTTTCCTCTTTCTCTGATTTCCTACTATCATACTCATTTTCCCCTCAATAGTGTGGTAATAGAACCAGTAATAAAGCAGAATAAAAAGGCCTTAAGTCTAGTCCAGATTCTGTCACTAATTATATTATCATTATATTATCACATTGTCACTAGTTATTTTATCTTGAATTGTTTAACTTCTCAAGTTTTCAATTTCTCAAACTACAAAATGAGGAGTTTAGACTAAGCAATCTGAGTTTTCTTGTAATTGAAAACGTCTGTGATTGACTTAATTCTTTTCCTTTCCTTTTTTTCCCCCATCTTACTTGTTGATGCCTTAGGCCTACCAATGACACCAAAAGGACCAATTAACATTGCTTTGCTAGGTCCTATTCCATGTATTTTGACTTTGTGTATAGAAATATTGTGCCATTAACATAGAGTAAGCAGAACTTGGATCTGCTTCTGTACCCAAACATCTGACCCAAACAGATTGTGTGTGATCCAGGGCAATTCACATAAACTCTCAGTGTTCCAGGCAACTCTCTTCAACTATAACTTACAAAGATGATACTAACCTGTTTTGATATAAGAGTTTCCTCATCTGGGAGGTCCATGTGTCAATGAAATCAGAAGTCCAGTCCTCACTTCTATATATACCATTTCCCAATTATTCCACATTCTTTTCTGGACTCTTTTAAGACCTGGTCACATGATGCCATTGGATGATATATGTTTTCTTAACCTCCTCATTTGGTAGTAGATATTTTTGTGTGTGTTTGTTTTAGAATGATAGACTTAAGGTAAACCCTATATATCCATTTATTTATATTAAAATAGCAGGGTAAATTGGAAAGATCTACTTGGAGTCACCAAAAACTTAGCTTTCGTGACCAATTGAGAAAGCAAGCATTCCTATACCTGGAATGTAAAGGGTTCAAGAGCTGTTATTTTACAACTTCCTTTTTCCTAAAGAGAGACCAATAATTCACTTCCAACTTTATAACATCATAAATTATCACCTTCCTTGCTTTGAAAGATAAATATCATAACGACTCAGCTATCATGTATTCTGCCACTCCATAAATACTGAAAGTAGATGAAAACACATAATTTGTAAGCAAAATAGAAGTCTGAATTATACTAGAGCTGATTCTCTCACTTGAGAGACCTATAAACGTAGGAGGGGCTTGAGAATTTCTTTAGCTATTTTTTTTTTTTTTTCTTTCAGCTCCTTTCCTTCAGACCTAAAGTATACTCCCCAAGATAATGAAAACCTGATTTACATGAGACTTCTCAAATTACAGATGCTGGGAGAGCTTAAATTATTTTTCCCAAGGTCACCTAGGTAGTAAATAGCAGAACCAGGATCCAAAAACTGGATTCTTTTGACACCAAGTTCAGTGTTATTTCCACTATATTGACTCTAAATAGGAATAAGGAAGGATAGGAAAAATCTACAGAAACTAAGCTAAGTCCTTTGTAACCACTTCTACTGTCAAACCTTTCATCAGAGCCACTAAAATGTAGTTGAAAAATTATAGAAAAGTCCATTTTCTCCCCTTTGTTTGTATCTCTAGCATTTAGCATAGTGCCTCATACATAGTAAATGATTACTATGTATTTCTAGAGGCAAGTAAGTTGCCCAAAGGATAGATTACTGACAGAGTCAGAAAGACCCAAGTTCAAATTCTGCCTGACACTTCTAATTGTGCTACTGAGAACATTGTCTTCCTCAGCCTCCCGCAACAGTCTGTAAAATGCACATCATAATAGAAGCTAACTCACAGGGTTGTTGTGAAGATCAAAAGAAATAAAATTTGTAAAGCACTTAACACAGTGCCTGACACATGATAGTTTTTTTCTCCCATCCTTTCTTTTTACATTTTACTCATCCTTGAACTAATCTAGGACAAGATGGGTTGCATGTCCTAGATAAAATCTCAGATTTTGCATGCTCACACATAACTAAAATTGAACTCTCTGTGTTGGTTGTCTACTGTGGGATTTAGAGTCAAGATTCTACTCATTATCTAAGAAAATAAACAAATTGAATATCTTTGTGTCTCAATTTCCTCATCAATGAAAAAGACATAATAACATTTGTACTACTTGCCTCACATGATTTTTGCAAGGAAAGTCCTTTGGGAAACCCTAGAGAACTATAGAAATGTGAGTTACTATTATCTTTACTATTAAAAGCTTTGAACCTTAATTCAAACAGTTGTGACTACATGCCACAAAACAAGGTATTCAAAGTAGATGCATTTGAATTAGGGGGACAGAGCCAAGGTGGTGGAATGAAGTCAGAAAGCTGCTGGAGCTCTCCCAGTTTCCCTGGAAAACTACATGAAACTAAGGCTCTGAACAAAGTCTGACAAAATGAAACCACTCTCTAGCTCAAGACAGATTGGAAGGATTTCAAGAAAGATCAATCTTATTGGGGGACACGGGGTGTTCAGCCCAGCTCAGTTGCTATCTGGAAAAGCCAATGAACGGAACTTAACCATAGTATATAAGCAACTGAGAACCTCAGTAGCTAAGCAGACCAGTGGGACAGCCTCTAGTCCCAGGTCAGAAGGCAAATTCTGGGAAACCAGGCTGTTTCCTGGAAAGAGAAGCTATGAGCACACATCAAACACACCAAACACAAGGGGCCCCTGTGCTCAAAGCCAAGACTCAGAGCTACACAGGAAGCTTAGGACAGTCCCCCTTTTACCTCAGGAACAGAGCTCGACCATAAAAGTCACAAAAAATGAAATACAAAAAGAGAAGAAAAGAAAATGAGCAAGAAAGAATCAACAGCTTGGAAAAGAAAGTCAATTCCTTTAAAAAATACAATTGGCCAAATGCAAAAAAAGGAGAGGGAGAGAGAGACAGAGACAGAGACAGAGACAGAGACAGAGACAGACAGACAGAGAGAGAGAGACAAAGAGAGAGAGACAGACAGAGAGAGACAGACAGAGACAGAGAGACAGACAGAGACAGACAGAGACAGAGACAGACTACTGAAGAAAACAACACCTTGAAAAGTAGAATTAATCAAAAGGAAAAAGAAATACAAAAGCTAACTGAAGAAAATCACAGAAAGTGGATACATTTATTTTTTAAAAATGAAAAAAAAATATTCTGAATGTGCTAAGGGCATAAGATCTGGGCACATCTACTAACAATTCTTTTCAAAATTCTTCTTTGACTTCCAATACTATTTATTTTTATTCCCCACACTCCCAAGGACTTTACATAGGTAAAACTAGTTAAAAATGAGCACCTAAGGCCTTTGACCTTTTTGGTTGCTCAAAGGTTTCTTCTTTGAATAAGATTATTTTTGTTTTGTTTTGTTTTGTTTTGTTTTGTTTTGTTTTGCTGGAAACGTAACTATCCTTTATAAAGTAACAGATGACCAATTCCTAAAGTTCAAGGTGCTATTTTCTTCAGTAAAGCAATTTTCTTGGATTATTTCATGTATTATTGTGTCATGGTTCTTTTTTGGTCACAGCTTTCAGATAGTCCAATTTTTCTTATATTTTCTCTTCTTGATCTGTTCTCCAAATCTGTTTTTCTTATAAGATGTTCCACATTCTGTTCTATTCTTTCATTCTTTGCATTCTGTTTTATTATTTCTTGGTCTCTTATAGTTTCACTGACTTCTCCATGCCCAATTCTATTTTTTTTTTTTTTTTTGCTTTTTTTGCTGAGGCAATTGAGGTTAAGTGACTTGTCCGGGATCACACAGCTAGGGAGTCTTAAGTGTATGAGACCAGATTTGAACTCAGGTCCTCCTGACTTCAGGGCTGGTGCTCTATCCACTGTGCGACCTAGCTGCCCCCAATTCTAATTTCTTTTTAAATATTTTTTTTATTAAAAGCTTTTTATTTACAGAACATATGAGTGATTTTTCTACATTGACCTTTGCAAAACTTTTTTTTTTGTTCCAAGCTTTTCCCCTTCTTCCCCCACCCCCACCCCTAAATGACAGGTAATCTAATACATGCTAAATATGTTAAATTATATGACAAATTCAATATATGTATACATATCTATACAGTTATCTTACTGCACAAGAAACATCAGATCTAGAAAGAGAGAGAAAAAAAACAACCTAAGAAGGAAAGCAAAATGCAAGGAAATATTCACAGAAAGCATTAAAATGCTATGTTGTGGTCCACACTCAGTTCCCTCAGGCCTCTCTCTGGATGTATATGATCATCTTCACTACTGAACAATAGGAACTGGTTTGAAACACATCATTGTTGAAGAGAGCCATGTCCATCAGAATTGATCATCATATAGTATTGTTGTTGCCATGTATAATGTTCTCCTGGTTCTGCTGATTTCACTCAGCATCAGTTCATGCAAGTCTCTCCAGGCCTCTCTGAAATCATCCTGCTGGTTGTTTCTTACCGAAAAATAATATTCATGACATTCATATACCATAATTTATTCAGCCATTCTCCAATTGATGGGCATCCTTTCAATTTCCAGTTTCTTGCCACTACAAAAAGGGCTGCTACAAATATTCTTGCACATGTGGGTCCCTTTCCCTCTTTTAAGATCTCTTTAGGATATAGGCCCAGTAGAAACACTGCTGGGTCAAATGGTATGCACAGTTTGATAACTTTTTGAGCATAGTTCCAGATTGCTCTCCAGAATGTTTGGATTCATCCACAGTTCCACCAACAATGTATCAGTGTCCCAGTTTTCCCACATCCCCACCAACATTCATCGTTATCTTTTCCTGTCATTTTAGCCAATCTGACAGGTGTGAAGTGGTACCTCAGAGTTGTCTTAATTTGCATTTCTCTGATCAATAGTGATTTGGAGCAACTTTTCATATGACTAGAAATGGTTTTAATTTCATCATCTGAAAATTGTCTGTTCATATCCCTTGACCATTTATCTATTGAAGAGTGGCTTGAATTCTTATATATTTGAGTCAATTCTCTATATATTTTAGAGGCCTTTATCAGAATCTTTGAATATAAAAATGTTTTCCCAGTTTATTGCTTCCCTTATAATCTTGTCTGCATTCATTTTCTTTGTACAAAAACTTTTTAACTTGATATAGTCAAAATTGTCTATTTTGTGATTAATGATGATCTCTAGCTCTTCTTTGGTCACAAATTCCTTCCTCCTCCACAGGTCTGAGAAGTAAACCATCCTACATTTTTCTAATTTGTTTATAATATCATTCTTTATGTCTAGATCATGAATCCATTTCGACCTTATCTCGGTATACGGTGTTAGGTGTGAGTCAATGATTAGTTCCTTCCATACTAGTTTCCGATTCTTATTTCTTAAGAGTTATTTTCATCTTTTAAGTTTCTGTATTCCATTTTCTAGTTGGTTAACTTTTTTCATAATCTTCTTATTTTTCTTGAATGGTTTTTAGTTTTTAGCTTTTAGATTTTCCTCTATGTCTCTCATTTGATTTTTAAATTCTTTTTTGAGTTCTATAAATTCTCTCTAGGCAGGGAGCCATTTAATGTTACTATTTGGGGTAGAAGGGACTTTTTTACTTCAGTGCTCTTTACTAAAGATGATCTCCATTCTTCTCAAATCCCACAGTAAATTTTTATGGTTAAGGTCTTTCTTCTTTGGCAATTTATTTTTTAATGAGAAGTGTTAGTGTAAGCACTTCTAATTGTGGGGTGCAAAGATGGTGCCTCAAGCTTCCCTTCAGCTTTCTACTTTGACCAGGAACCCCAAACCAAGAGCTCTCCATTCCCACAAGTGCCCTGCAGCCAACAATATCCCTGCCCCACTGCCTCTGTACTCACTGAGTGTTGGTTCCTTCTCACACCTCTCCATGTCTCAGCAACACAGCTGGGCCTGGCATTCCTAATCAGCTGAGGCTCCCTCAATCTCCCTGGACTCAGACCCCAACTCCACATGCAATCCTGCAGGTGAAAGTTCCTGTGGCTCTTGCTGAGTCTCCAATCACACCCAAGTAGCTAGGCTTCCTACTTAACATTTCTGTGGAGCTAGCCCTGAGGTGTTTGTATTTCATATGGGTTAATCCCTGAGTCTGAGACATTCTTTAGATCTTCTTGAGTTGTATCAGAAGGACTTCTTTTTTTTTTTTTTAATTAAAGCTTTTTATTTGTATAATATATCTATGGGTAGTTCCCCAGCATTGATTTTTACAAAGCTTTCCATTACAAATTTTACCCCCAGTCCCCTCTCTCCCCCTAGATGGCAGGAAGTCCACGACACGTTAATAATGTTGAAATACTTGACAAGTTATGCAAGAAAAATTCTATCTACAAGAAAAAAAAGAAAATCAGAGAAAGGCAACACAATGCAAGCAAATATCAATAGAAATCATGAAAATGTTACGTTGTGGTCCATATTTCATCTCCCTCTCTCTGCGTGTATATGGTTTTCTTCATTGAACAATTGGAACTGGTTTGAGACAATTCTTTGTTGCAGAGAGCCATGTCCATCAGAATTGATCATCATGTAGTACTATTGTTGCTGTGTATGATGATCTCCTGGTTCTGCTCGTTTCACTCAGCATCAGTTCATGCAAGTTTCTCCAGGCCTCTCTGAAATCGTCCTGCTGGTCGTTTCTTATAGAGCAATAATATTCCATAACATTCATATACCATAATTTATTCAGCCACTCTCCAATTGATGGGCATCCCTTCAGTTTCCAGTTTCTAGCCTTCAAAAAGGGCTGCCACAAACATTCTTGCACATGTGGATCCCTTTCCCTCCTCTAAGATCTCTTTGGGATATAGGCCCAGTAGAAACACTGCTGGGTCAAAGGGTATGCACAGTTTGATAACTTTTTGAGCATAGCTCCAAATTGCTCTCCAAAATGGTTGGATCCGTTCACAGTTCCACCAACAATGTATTGGTGTCCCAGTTTTCCCACATCCCCTCCAACATTCATCGTTATCTTTTCCTGTCATTTTAGCCAATCTGACAGGTGTGTAGTAGTATCTACTTAATTTGCTTAATTTGCATTTCTCTGATCAATAGTGATTTGGAGCAACTTTTCATATGACTAGAGATGGTTTTAATTTCATCATCTGAAAATTGTCTGTTCATATCCCTTGACCACTTATCTATTGAAGAGTGGCTTGAATTCTTATATATATGAGACAATTCTCTATAAATTTTAGAAATGAGGCCTTTATCAGAACCATTAAATGTAAAGATGATTTCCCAATTTGATGCTTCCCTCCTAATCTTGTCTGCATTTGTTTTATTTGTACAGAAACTTTTTAACAATATAATCAAAATTACCTATCTGGTGTTCAATTAGGAGTTCCAGATCTTCTTTGGATATAAATTTATTCCATCTCCACAGGTCTGAGAGATAAACTATATTACATTCCTCTAACTTGCTTACAAAGTTCCTCTTTATATCTAGATCATGAACACATTTGGATCTTATCTTGGTATGTGGTGTTAGGTATGGGTCAAGCCCTAATTTCTTCCACACTAGTTTCCAATTTTCCCAGCAGTTTTTGCCGAATAGTGAGTATTTATCCCAAAAGCTGGGGTCTTTGGGTTTATCGAACACTAGATTGTTAAGGTTATTGCCTAGATTGTCCTGATAACCTATCCTGATCTACTGCTCTATTTCTTAGCCAGTACCAAACGGTTTTGATGACCGCTGCTTTATAATATAGTTTTAGATCTGGTACAGCAAGGCCACCTTCATCTGCCTTTTTTTTTCATTAATCCCTTTGAAATCCTTGACCTTTTGTTCTTCCAAATGAACTTTGCTACTATTTTCTCTAGATCTGTAAAATAATTTCTTGGGAGTTTGATTGGTATGGCATTAAATAAGTAGATTAGTTTGGGTAGTATTGTCATTTTTATTATGTTTGCTCTGCCTACCCATGAGCACTTAATATTTTTCCAATTGATTAGGTCTCATTTTATTTGTGTGGAAAGTGTTTTGTAGTTTAGTTCATATAGTTTCTGACTTTTCCTTGGCAGATAGATTCCCAAATATTTTATCCTATCATCTGCTATTTGGAATGGAATTTCTTTTTGTATCTCTTGCTGCTGAAATTTGTTGGCAATATATAAAAATGCTGATGATTTATGTGGATTAATTTTGAATCCTGCCACTTTGCTAAAGTTGTGAATTGTTTCTAGTAGCTTTTTAATTGAGTCTCTAGGGTTCTCTAAGTATACCATCATGTCATCTGCAAAGAGTGATAATTTGGTTTCTTCATTACCTACTCTGATTCCTTTTATCTCTTTTTCTTCTCTTATTGCTAAAGCTAACATTTCTAATACAATATTAAATAGTAATGGTGACAGTGGGCAGCCTTGTTTCACTCCTGATCTTATTGGAAATGGTTTTAGTTTGTCTCCATTACATACGATGCTTGCTGATGGTTTTAAATAGATGCTACTGATCATTTTAAGGAAAAGCCCATTTATTCCTATACTCTCTAGTGTTTTTAATAGGAAAGGGTGTTGGATTTTATCAAAGGCTTTTTCTGCATCTATTGAGATAATCATATGGTTTTTGTTAGTTTGGTTATTAATATAATTAATTATGCTGATAGTTTTCCTAATATTGAACCAGCCCTGCATCCCTGGCATAAATCCTACTTGGTCATAGTGTACTATCCTGGGGATGATTTTCTGTAATCTCATTGCTAATATCTTATTTAAAATTTTTGCATCAATATTCATTAGGGAAATTGGTCTAGAGTTTTCTTTCTCTGTTTTCACCCTACCTGGTTTAGCTATCAGCACCACATCGGTCTCATAGAAGGAATTTGGCAGTATACCTTCTGTCCCTATTTTCTCAAATAGTTTGTATAGTATTGGAATTAATTGTTCTTTGAATGTTTGGTAGAATTCACATGTAAATCAATCTGGCCCTGGAGATTTTTTCTTAGGGAGTTGGTTAATAGCTTGTTCTATTTCTTTTTCTAATATGGGTCTATTTAAACAATTTATATCCTCTTCTGTTAACCTGGGCAATCTATATTTTTGTAGATATTCCTCCATTTCATTTAGATTATCAAATTTACTGGCATAAAGTTGGGCAAAGTAACTCCTAATTATTGCTCTAATTTCCTCTTCATTGGAGGAAAGTTCTCCCTTATCATTCTTGAGACTAACAATTTGATTTTCCTCTTTCCTTTTTCTTATCAAATTAACTAAAGGCTTATCTATTTTGTTGGTTTTTTTCATGGAACCAACTGTTAGTTTTATTTATTAATTCAATAGTTATCTTATTTTCAATTTTATTAATTTCTCCTTTTATTTTTAGAATTTCCAATTTGGTATTTAATTGAGGGTTTTTAATTTGTTCTTTTTCTAGTTTTTTTTTAATAATAAGCCCAATTCGTTGATGTTTTCTTTCTCTCTTTTATGCAAGTAAGCATCTAGAGGTATAAAATTCCCCCTTATAACCGCTTTGGCCGTATTCCACAAATTTTGGTATGTTGTCTC
>JAJPUD010013709.1:0-43274 GCA_023553655.1 Myrmecobius fasciatus
AAAATTTGTAACGGAAAGCTATGTAAGGGTTATTGTTGAAGAATTACCCACACATATGTTATGCAAATAAAATAAAAATTAAAAAAAAAAGAAAACTATGCACAACTTAGAATATGTACAGCAAGTTATCCTTGCTTTTAGCAAGCAAGCATTTTCCATGGGGCTAAATATTACAGCTTCTGCTTACCACATGCAAAAGGTAGATTCTATTCTGCTCGAACAAGTCATACAGTTCTCTAATTGCTTTGAAAAAAGAAAAAGTACTCCTATACTCTGCAGTGATCTACTATAAAAGTTGGATGTGATTTCCTTGGTCAGAAATTAGCTTTCTGATAAACCCCAAATCTTAGAAATTTTTATACCTATAGTGAGGAATTAAAATAATCTTCATAGTGTTTGAGTTTAATATTAACCTGTAGATGGATGTTGATTGACAGAAAAAATCCCTGGGAATATCCATGTTTAGGAGCATGGTACTTAGAGGTACAAGGTAATTGGAGGTCATCAATACCTTTTGTGGGGAAAGTGAGGCAAAGAAAGGAGAATCTACCTTCAATAATGATAGCTCCCAATGGAGAATATAGGCTTCAAAGAGTATTATATTTACTGACTTTAATATTACATGTAAAATCAATATGGAAACCAAACAGACCTCTCTTCAATTACAATGATCAGTGTTTATATCATACTTTCAAAGTCTAACATCACATCCTTCCTGTCTTTTAATTGATGAAGTATTTGACAGGAATGAAACCATATGTTTAAGGTTAGAAGAGAAATTGGACATCATCTATTCCATTTTACAGAGCATGAAACTGATCTTCACAGAAATAAAGTGACTTCTTCAAGATTACATGGATACAGTAGCAGAGTTGGTGGACCATGTTCTTTGTAAGGGAGTGTCTTTGGACATTCAGTGGGGAAAACTTGCTGTTCAATGTTGTCTTTTTCTTTTCTTATTGGTTCCTTAGTAGAATAGGAAGATTTGTAATACTTAAAGTTTTTAGGATTACTCAGTAATCCACAGCAGCTCAAAATATAGTATTTCACAATTTTGTGGCATTTCTCAAAGTAATTTCACTGTAACAAAACTATACCTTATTCTATGATCTATCATTCTATCATCCTAGTAAGAGAGTTTTAGGCATTAAAATCCTTGTTTTTAAAGTGAATAAAGATTAGAGAGACTTCTGGGAGTGGGATTAAGTCAAGATGGCAAAGTATTACATCTAAGTTTTCCCAACATTATCCTCCAAAAAACTTTAAAATTTACAATATCTTTCCTCCATATTGAAGTTTCTAGATAGGAAAGCAATCATCTTTATATCTTTCATTTCTATCTCAATCCCTGAGACAATCAATTGTGATAGGGCTTCCAGAATGTTGCAAAGAAATAATCCCTCAACAGGAAACATTGAAATATGATACCCACAGGTAGAAATCTGAGCTTCGATTTCAGGTTTCCATACTAGAAAATGATTCCTTGGAGTACAAGGAACCAAGTAAGAGAGGTGATGTTAGCTCAGTACTCTTTTGTACTCAGACTCTGTGTGGGATATTGTGATGAACTCACTGAAATAGGACAAACAGGAGACCATAAAGGGTGAAGTAAGGACCATTTTGGGTCATGAACTCCTTTGGGAGTTTGGATGAAACTATAGATTCATCAGAATAATATTTTATATGGCTAAAATATGGAATTACAAAGGAAATCAATTATGTTGAAATATACACATAATAGATGGACAAAATACACACACACACACAATTTGTATAAAGCAAGCTTACAGCCCACAAGGTAAGAATCCCTGGATTAAATAAGGATCTTTCCAACACTGAAATTTTGATTCTGTGCCCTGGATTATATGTGAATTGGGGACCATGTTATATAAAAATTGGTTGAAGAAACTAGGAATTTTTTGCCTAGAATCATATAAGACATGGTCAATGAGTTAAAGTCTTCAAAGGGCTCTCATATATTAGAAGGATTAAATTTGTTTTATTTGACCCTAGAAGATAGTTCTAACAGTAATGGGGGAAGTTGAAAAGGAAAAAAAAAATCAGGGTTGCTATCAGCAAAATGCCAGAAAATAAACTCTCCTGAACTGGAAGTGGCTATACTGGGAAACAGAGATTCCCCTTCCTTGAAGGTCTTCAAATAGGGGATGGATAAGCCACAACTCATATTACAGAAAACGTTTTTTTTCAGGTATGGGTTAGACTAGATGACTCTTGAGATCCCATTTAATGTGAGATTTTATAATTTTGTGAGAGAGAATGTAGATTTTTTTTTTACTTTTTTATTAATAAGGAGCATGAATGATTTCAAGAATACTTGAGAATATTCTTCAAATAATAATTGCTATATTGAAGATGCTGCAACCTTATGACTAAGGAAGCAGACTTTGAGAGTTCCTATGGCCCCTGAATTTATCACCCTGTGACCAATTCAATGATGAGTTTATCTCCAGTTGACTTCCTTGGTCTGGAGAGGCCAGATCTAGAATCTATACTTGGGCTTATATTTGAAGTCTTTGCAATAAAGTCCAGTAAGTTCAGTTAGGTCAGAGTCTAGGTGGCACAGTGGATAGAGCACCAGCCCTGAAGTCAGCAGGACCTGGGTTCAAATCTGGTCTCAGACACTTAACATTCCCTAGCTGTGTGACCCTGGGCAAGTCACTTAACCTCAATTGCCTCAGCAAAAAAAAAAAAAAAAAAAGTATCAGAGAATGATACTTATAATGACTCAGTCACAGGTTGAATCCTACCCAGGAGATAAGAGATTTTTTTTCTGTGCAATTCAGTGTGCTAATCAGTGACTTAAAATAAAAATAGAGGCATGTGTTTATCAAATTTCCAATGGCACAAAGCTAGAGAGATAGCTAAGTGATAGCTAGCAAAGGTGTGATTCCAAAAGATCCAATTAGGCTACAGAGCATTGGGCTATGTCTAATAAGTTGGAATTTAATTGGAATAAATATAACTTCTTATAACTGAGTCTTAAATAATAAACTTTATGAGTAAAAGGGGAGGGGAGGGAAGGGAAGGCTAAATATATTATTAATATATGTACATATACATATGTATATGATATATTTATGTATTTTAGATGGATTAAAAATTAATGATTCATTGAGGCAATATGATGCTTAAAATGCTAATGGAATACTTGGCTACATTGAGAAATCTATTTTTAATACTAAAAGAATGGGGAAACTAATAGTTGTACTCTCCTCTGTCCTAATCAAGATGTATTTGGAACATTGTGTTCAGTTCCAGGAATAATTATTAATGAAGGCCACAAAAGGGTTGAGAACATTTCTAGGATAATGCTGAAAAGTCTAGAGATCATGGCAAGTGACAATTGATGGAAGGAAATGAGTATGTCTAATCTAAGAAGAGAATGATCAGATTTGGTTTCTGTCTTAAAGAGATATTTTTGCAAAATATGGGTTACCCTTGGTTTGATTGGTCCTAGAGGTCAGAGGAAAGAACAAAGAATGTAATTTGGAGAAAAAAACAGATTGAGGAAAAGTTCCTTGCAATTTGAAATATCCCCAAATAAAATGAATTGCGTCCAGAAAGAATGGGTTTCTCCTGACTAGAGGTCTTTAAGTAAAAGCTTGAGGACCAATGGCTTGATTTTTATGACATAGGGAATCCTTGTTCAGAGACAAATTGGACTTGATATTTATTATGCTATTATTAGTTAGAGTCATTTATATAATCTTAGAATTATCAGGGGTTTATGAGATCATGTAATCCCATAATTAATGAATAGAATTTAAGAATGTGATGTTATTTTAGAGGCCATTTTAAGTGGTCATGTATCTTTTTCTTGAAGACCTCCAGAGAAGGAGAATCCATTATCACCAACAGGGCAATCTATCTTACTTTAGGAAAATTCTTATTATTTGAAAGATTTTTTTCTAGTATCAAGGGTAATTTATTCCATCTACTACAGAAAGACACCAGGAATAATTATGCTCCTTTTACAATTCCAGAATAAAAAAACAAAACAAAAATTCCCCACCAATAATAAAAATGCAATTGTTTACTTATGTAATCTTACCAAAGATTTCTATCAATGGTTTAATAGTAGATCAACCTATAAATCATGATTGCAAGAACTGTGCTAAGTATATAGTCAATGTTAATAAAGGTTCTATCAAAATGATAGTAAAATAACTGAAACACTTAATTTTGTCAAAGGATAGCCATATTCTTTCAAAAAAAACCACCTTAGAATAGCTCTCTCTCTCTAATCTATCTATCTGGTCTATCTTCCTATATATTATACACAGGGAGATACTTAGACACACATTTTGCCATTGTTAAAATTGATTTTGGTAACTTAAGAAAGATAAGGTATAATTTAACTAATTTTAGTGTGCAAATAATTTCAGAGAAAAAATACTTTCCAATATTTTAATGGATTTTTCTTGTGAAACGATGGATAATTTGAGTATAATAACTCTGTCTCTGTCTCTGCACTTCTCTGTCTTTGTATCTCTGTCCGTTCTCTCAGAATAATGTATAAAGCATCAATGATAAAATGATTACATTTTGTTACCTGAATTTTAATGCCTCCCAAAATTCTAAAAACAAGCAAGATCTCTTCAAATAATCGAGGGTAACATTTTGAATAAGCAGTATTATCAGATGAGTTACCATATACAAAGTGGTATAAGAATCAAAGAAATGTTAGTTATTATTATTAACAAAAATTTTATTATTATTTTTCTATCCTACATTTGGGACAGATAGGTGACACAGGTGTATAGAGAGCTGGGTTTGGAGTTAAAAAGATGCATATTCTAGGGTTCATATTTAGTCTCAGTTACATACTAGCTGTATAAGGCTTCACCAGCCACTTGACCCTGTTTACCTCAGCTTCTTCATCTATAAAAAATTAACTAGAGAAGGAAATGACAAGCCACTCCAGTATCTTTGCCAAGAAAGCCTCAAATAGGGTCACAAAGAGTCAGATAGGATTGAAAATTGACTAAACAACAAAATAAAAACCTACATTTCCCCTTGTAGACAATAATAATATTATATTAACTTCACAGGATAGAAAATTCTAAGATTCAATGAAATAGTATCTTTAAAATTTCTAGAATGAATTCAGAATATAATGTTTTCATGCTTTCAATAGTATTTTATTTTTCCAAATATAGGTAAAATAGTTTTCAATATTCATTTTTGTAAGATTTTGTGTTTCAAATTTTTTCTTTCTTCCTCTTTTATTTTTTTCCTTCCAAGACAAAAAGTAATCTAATACAGATTCAATATGTGTAATTTTTAAAACATATTTTTCATATTTGTCATGTTGTGTAGGAAAAATCAAGCCAAAAGGAGAAAAAAAATGTGAAAAAAAAAGCAAGCAAAAGTGAAAATACTATGTGTTGATCCATATTCATACTCCATAGTTCTCTCTTTGGATGCAGATGACATTTTCCATTCCAAGTCTAATGTAATTGCCTTGGATCATCCCATTGTTGAGAAGAGCCAAATCCATCACAATTGTTCCTCACATACTCTTGTTATTGTGTACAATATTCTCTTGAGTCTACTTGCTTCATTCAGCATCAGTACATTTAAGTCTTGCCAGGCTTTTCTGAAATCAGTCTACTCATCATTTCTTATAGAATAATAATATTCTATTACATTCATGTGTTATAACTTATTTAGCTGATAGGCATCTACTCAATTTCAGTTTTTTTGCAGTACAAAAGGGCTATTACAAACATTTCTGTATATGTAGGTCCTTTTCCCCTTTTTATCATGTCTTTGGAATACAGACTCAGTAAGGACACTGCTAGATCAAAGGGTAGGCACAATTTTACAGCCCTTCGGAAATCTTTCCAAATTGCTCTTCAGAATGGTGATCATTTCACAACTCTACCAACAATTCACCTAAATTTTAGTGTCCCAGTTTTCCAACATCCCATCTAACATTTATCATTAAAAGATTATAATTATTAAGAAAAAAATTCTCCATAGAAAATCATTTACCATAATAATAATTCCCACTTGTATTGCATTTTAGGGTTTACAATATTCTTTCTTTACAATAACATTGTGCAATATGTAATGCAAGTATCCTCATTTTACACAAAGCTATATATATACCATGTACTTATACCATATATAGTGGTATATGTTTTTACCACTGAGTCTCTGCAAGCTTCTTATTGCCCAATCAGGAAATATTCTTCATGAGATTCTATTTCAAAAATTGAATATGTGAAAAAAATGTTTGAGAATATGTTGAATTTGAAAACAAAAAAACCTGAGGTCTAATAACAGCTAAGACACTTGCTACATGTGACTTTGAGTAAACCATTTCCTCTCTAGAGGCATCAGTTTCCTCATGTGCAAAACTGGACAAGGCCCCTTCCAGCTCTGAACATAGGAACCGATGAATCTGAACACAAGCTTTCCCACTTCTGTGTTCTATCCCTAACACCAGCCCAATAGTTTTACTCCAATGGAAGGAAGCACAATCAAGCTTGTCACTACAGGATTCTAGGTTAAGGTACATAAGTAATTCTAGAAACCAGGAAATAATTCCTAGAAACAATTTTTATCATTTGCTTTTTTTCCAGAAAGTGATAGCCTACTGTAATGGAAACTTATCCAATATATCCTCTCCATAGGATAGGTACAAGTCCTAATCCCCCTCCTTATATATAGTGATAATATTACTGTCTTTCAAGAGCCTTTTGTGAACCCTGGAAGAACTGTTATGGTGAGTAGACAGGGATCTAGAGAGCTTTTATTGGGATTTCCTTGGGTTTGATCATTCTACAAGGGGCCCAATAAGGAAAGGCAAGAGTCCATGTAATTGAATGAAAATATTTCGCATTTATGTTGACTTGAATCTCTATAGACTTATTTAGGGTGTGAAGGTAGCACAAGTTCTTTAATTAGTTTTTCTCTCAGCATAACTCCCAAGAAAGGAGTAACTTGAGGGATATAGGCTCCCCAGGAAACGCATGATGCAACAGTTATGATTCTTGGGATGAATAGGATCCTTTTTTACAGAAAAGTTCCACTATGGAAATGATCCAGAATAAAAACAGAAGGACTGCTGGGAAATAATTCTACCTCTGTGTGCGGAGAGGGCTGGGGGGTGAGGGATGAGTGGTGAGACCCAGGATGCTGAGAAATGGAAAACTGGTGCTTCCATTTCTGACTGTAATTCCCCTTTTTTTAATGCCAAAGAGAAAAAAAAGAGGGCCCAAGAAAATGTAAGTCTAGCCATTTTTATTCTCTTTTCTCTTTTTACTTTTTAAGAGAGCCAAAGATATTCAGGGGTAGGAGAATGGGAGTTTGGAATTCAAAAATTAAATTGTTGAATTTGAAAACTAGAAACAATATGATGCATCAGATAGTCAACTCCTCTCACTTGTATAAATACTGAAGCAGGAATTCAAGGTTGTGGAATAACTTTCCTAGGGTCATATTGCAAAGGCAGAATGAGAACCCCAGTATCCTGGTTATTGATGAATTTTCTCCCTCAATAAAACTAATTAAAATAATTATCTTAACTTGGAATTTCTTGGATGGTTGTCTTTTGACATTTTTTTTTGTTGTTGTTTTTTATTTGTTTTTGTTTGTTTTTGTTTGTTTTTGTTTTTTGTTTTTGTATTTTTGTTTCTCCAAAACTCAGTGCCTGGTACATAACAGAAAATTAATAAATGTCAATTGACCAATTCAACTTAGTGATGTTTTAAGCCTTTTTTTGTATTACGTATTAGTTGATTTTTCAGATTAACCATTCTAGGTAAATTCTACTTTTGTGTCTTTAAATAACCAGGCAGTTTGAGAGTTTCTAAGGCCAAAAAGCCCATGTACAGCAAACTATTTATTTGTGAGAAAGAAAGAAGAAAGTGGTAATTGACAAGGTAATCCTTCAAATGTAAGGCAGCCAAATGAAGAAAAATGGACCATCTGCAGGGAAAGTATGATTGTCATAGCTTTCTGTATCAATTATAACAAGTATCAATTATAACACTACATGTATGGTGAATATTGCCAAAGAAAAAAGTTTAACTACTGACTCATTTTTTTTCTTGCCCCCAATGGGCTCAACCCCTTAAGAACAAAGGCAAAGGAAATCTCACTTAGTGGAGATAGATATTGAGGATCCCAAGATGAGTTTCAAACTTGCTCTGCACAAAGACCTATTATATTAAAAGGAAGCAAGCAAGCATTTCTAAAGTACCTCTTACATACCAGACACTGTGCTAAACTCTTTAAACTATCATCTCATTTGATCTTCATAACTAACTTAGGAGGTATTTATTATTTTCATTCCCATTTTGTAGTTGAAGAACAAGAGGCTTAGAAGTTAAATGACTTGCACACCCATTAAACAAAATTTTAAGTCAGATCTTCCTGATTTCAGACATAGAGATTGTTGTTGTTTGTCCTTCATTCTCAAAGAGGACCATGACATCAGAGAGATGATGCCATAATATGCAAGTGAATTGGATTTAAGTGAGGGAGGACCGTCCTAGATAATCTGCCTTATTTTCCCCTCTTGAGCCATCTAATTCCAGTGGCCAAATATGGATCAGAACACCTGGAGACCGGAGATAGCCCCGTGAAGCCTAACTACCAATCTGGAGTCAGGAAGACCTTTATTAAAATCAGCCTCTGTACCCATAACTAACACCGCACACCAAGATAAGATCAAAATGGGTTCATGATCTAGATATAAAGAGTGATATTATAACCAAATTAGAGGAACATAGGATAGTTTACCTCTCAGACCTGTGGAGATGGAATAAATTTATGTCCAAAGAAGATCTGGAACTCTTAATTGAACACCAGATAGATAATTTTGATTATATTAAGTTAAAAAGTTTCTGTACAAACAAAACTAATGCAGACAAGATTAGGAGGGAAGCATCAAATTGGGAAATCATCTTTACATTTAAGGGTTCTGATAAAGGTCTCATCTCTAAGATATATAGAGAATTGTCTCATATTTATAAGAATTCAAGCCATTCTCCAATTGATAAATGGTCAAAGGATATGAACAGACAATTCTCAGATGAGGAAATTAAAATTATTTATAATCATATGAAAAGGTGCTCCAAATCACTATTGATCAGATAAATGCAAATTAAGACAACTCTGGGGTACCACTACACACCTGTCAGATTGGGTAAAATGACAGGAAAAGATAAAGATAAATGGAGGGGATGTGGGAAGACTGGGACACTGATGCATTGTTGGTGGACCTGTGAACGGATCCAGCCATTCTGGAGAGCAATTTGGAGCTATGCTCAAAAAGTTATCAAACTGTCCATACCCTTTGACCCAGCAGTGTTTCTATTGGGCTTATATCCCAAAGAAATCATAAGAGAAGGAAAGGGCCCCACATGTGCAAGAATGTTTGTGGCAGCCCTTTTTGTAGTGGCTAGAAACTGGAAACTGAATGGATGCCCATCAATTGGAGAGTGGCTGAATAAATTATGGAATATGAATGTTATGGAATATTATTGTTCTGTAAGAAACGACCAGCAGGACGATTTCAGAGAGGCCTGGAGAGACTTGCATGAACTAATGCTCAGTGAAGTGCGCAGAACCAAAAGATCGTTATTCACGGCAGCAACAATACTATATGAGGATCAGTTCTAATGGACATCATTCCCTTCAACAATGAAATGCTTCAAACCAGTTCCAATTGTTCGGTGAAGAGAGCCACATACACCCAGAGAGAGGGATGTGAAATGTGGACTACAACATAACATTTTCATGTTCTCTATTGAGGTTTGCTTGCATTGTATTTCCTTTATCAGATTATTCTTTCTTGTAGATATGATTTCTCCTGCACAAAAATGATGCAATAACTATACCTATATTCGATTTCTTAAGTATTCTAACATAATTATCATGTAGTAGATATCCTGCCATCTAGGAGAGGGGTGGGGAGTAGGGGGGAAAATTTGTAGCAGAAAGCTTTGTAAGGGTTAATGTTTAGGAATTACCCATACATATGTTTTGCAAATAAAAAGTATTAAAAAAAATAAAAAAATTAAAATCAGCTTCAGACACTTATTAAGTGTGTGACTCTGGGTGAGACATTTAACTTCTGACTGCTTCAGTTTCCTTATCCGTAAAATGGAGATAATAATAGAGATATTTGCAAAGTGCTTTGCAAACCTTAAAGTTTTGAAAATGATGATGAAGAAAATGAGGATCATGATAAATGGTTTATAATTTAGGGAGTGAAACTTTACAAAGATATACACATTTATACACAAAGCTAAAAAACTCCAGGAAAGATGTACACACACATATATATAGGGTTCAAGATCTTTCAAGAAAATTGCAATAATATTGTCAATATTCTCCCACTGTACTGAGGATTCTAGATAGTAAAGAAGGTATTTCTGTCTACCTGAAATGATATAATATACTTCCTTTCCTTCCTGCCCTCACTGCAGGATTAACCCAGAGAGTAAAGGGGTTACAGTTGGAAAACCTGAGTTAAATCCTCCCTTGGCAACTCAATATATAATTTAGGATAAATATTTTTTTTCTTTCAGCCTCAATTTCCTTACTTGTAAAATAGTGGTGATAATAGTACCCACCTCATAGGTTATTGTGAAAATCAAATTGTGCAAGAGAATCAAAAAGTATTGCAAGCCATAATATACTAAATACATGCAAGTTATTCATACTCACTGATATTTATATAGTACATTAGATATCTAAAGAACTTTATGTTGATTTAGACTTGGAAATCATTTGGTCCAACCCATTCATTTTACAGATAAGGAAACTGGGGATGAAGAATATTATGAAGGGGAAAAGATGGCTTCAGTTACTCTAACGATGGTAGCTGAAAGGGACCTTAGAGACCACCTAGTCCAATTCCATCATTTTACAGATGAAGAAACCAAGACCAAAATATGTCAAGTGAATTGTCCAAGCCTGGAAAAGTAGAATATAGCAGAGGTATGATTTTAATCCAGTCTTTTAATCCCCAATCCAGCAGTTATTCAAAACTACTTTGTGATATAAATATGACAGGTATGATTACCTCAAAAGGACCCAAGGTTCAAGGATTTCAAGTGAATTGCCCATTATTATATCATTAGAAAGGAAAGAAGGATTTAGACTCAGATCTTTTTGATTCCAAATTCAGATATCTAGCCATTATAATCCACTGCCTGAATGTGATTCCTTAACTGCTATTCTGATTTTGTTTCTGAGAAAGGATTGGGGGAAGGTATGTTTATGACTAGATTATTTTGAATTTACAAAGAAAATTAGGGACAAAAGAGTGGTGTATATATTATATAATATGTCTTTGTATAAATGGATAAGTTCAAAGAAGGCATAGCTACTAAAAACACAACAATAAATAGCTGATGAATGAGGTTCTGTTTATTATACTTTATTTATTTAATTATTTTGGCTGAGCAATAACTTGAAACTTGCTAATACTCTAACTTTCAATTGCAGTTATCAGCACAAAAATGTTTATGGATCATTTCTTAGGATATACTAGGGAGCCATTTTAGGGTTTGCAATGGTCAAACCATATCTAGAATATTTCATTTAGTTATGGTAATCACATTTGGCAATAAACATTAATAATCTTTAGAGCAACTAAGGACAGGATGACCAGATCATGCTTTATGAGTCTTGATTGAAAGATTTGGAGATATTTAGTTTAGAAAAGAAAATATTTAGGGGAAGATGAAATAAAAAATGAGCAAATATTTGATGACTATTATGTTGAAGAGGGATGAGAGCATCTTTGTTTTGTTCTAGATGGCAAAGTTAAAAGAATTTGGGGGGAAGTTGCAAAAATTAATTTTAGGCTTTATATGAGGAAACATTTCTTAAAAATGCAATCTGTCCAAATGCCTAATGGGAAACTTTACAAAATAGTGAGTTTCCCTTTCAAGTTTGCAAAGGGTTTTACATATATTACGCCTCACAAAAACCCCATGAGGAAGGTATTCTTATAATTATTCCCATTTTACAATTGAGAAAATTGTGATTTGGCATATTTAAGTAAATTGCTTATAATCAAGTGACAAATAGGATTTGAACTTGGGTCTTTTTGATATCAAGTCATGTACAATCCTAATTCTCCCCCTATAGAAAGGGTCTATGTATTTTCTCTTCTTTTCTCTTTTGTTTTTGCATACCAGAGTTAGCACCATACTTTATGTATAGTAGGCACTCAATAATTTTAAAAGAATTAAATTGGAATTGATTTAGATAAACAAGTGACTTCTCTTATCAACAGAAGTTAAGATATTGCAATTAAATATTTGACTGAATTATTCTTGGACAGTTTTTCTATTAATTTATGTATTCATGTTAAAGTTTTAATGATGCTCTTTTTGGTTTTGTTTTTATCACTATAGTCATCAGGCTTCTTCTTTTCTTGTGAAAAATATATTGTATAGGTATATGGATATGTGGTTCATCATAACCTTGTTGGTACTTTCCCATGGTCTTTGAGGCTTCCAAATATTTTCACCAGCCCTAATCTTGTGCTAGTTTCTTCCAGAGAAAATTCTTATAATGAGTTTATGTCTTGTGGTCTAAAGAAAGAGAGTATGCTATTAGTGTCATTCCCATTAATGATGATGAGTAAATCCATTTTGGAAAACATCACAATTATTCTCATGGAATTAAAGTGTTTGCTGCTCTTAAATGTATGTTACATTGAGAATGTCTATGGTCATTTTAATTATAGATTATAACATATTGGGATGTAAGCTGATAATTCAGAACTTGCAATATAAGTTTTGAGATCCAGAAGTGTAGGATGCTATACAAAACCTAATGATTAATACAACAGGACGTATTTGATAATTTTAAGGAAAAACAAGGCTGTGCTTTCCTATATTACAGGAAAGTCTTAGATTATGGAATTAGGGTATCCCTCTATTGATTTAAATCCTACAACTCATAATCTTTTTTAAACTTATAATTATCTTGTTTATTTTTTGCAATCTAATTAGTTTTTCCTTTTTATAGTATTTTATTTTTCCAAATATATGCAAAGTTATTTTCAACATTCACCTTTGCAAAACCTTGTTTTCCAATTTTTCTCCCTCTTTGCCACTTTTCCTTCTCCCTAAGATAGCAAACAATCCCATATAGATTAAACATGTGCAGTTCTTCTAAATATGTTTCCATATTTATCATGTTACACAAGAAAAATCAGATGAAAAGAGAAAAAATGAAAAAGATTAAAAATCAAGTAAAACAACAAAAACAATAACAAAAAAGGTGAAATAGTGTGCCTTGATCCACATTCAGTTTCTATATTTCTATCTGGGTGTGAATTGCTCTTTCCCTCAGAAATCTTTTGGAACTGCCTTGAATGGCCTCATTGTTGAAGAGCCAAGTCCATTACAATTGATCTTCACAAAATCTTGTTCAACTCATAATCTTGAAAAATTATTGAGGCCATCTAATCCTAGCTCTTCATTTGAGAGATGAGTAAACTCAAGTTTCAGAACCAGAATTTGAATCAGATCTTCCAGCTCCAAAGCCAATGATCTCTCCATAGTCCTCTATCTTGTTTTTCATTAGAATTTCTTTTATCAGGTTCAAATGGAATTATTATGTAAAATACATTGTAAACTTTAAAGCTCTATACAAACATCTGTCAATGACATTTTTTGTCAGTCATTATTTTTTTCCTGTCCCAGCAGAAATCAATCCAAGTAAATGGACAATGAAAACTACACCAGAGTCACTGAGTTCATTTTCCTCGGCTTGGAATATTATTCCCAGTTTCAAGTCATCCTGTTTGTACTCTTTCTGTTTTTCTATCTCTTTACCATGACAGGCAACCTGGGAATGATCATCATAATTCGTATAAATGCCCACCTTCACAGCCCCATGTATTTTTTTTCTCAGCCACTTATCATTTGTGGACATCAGTTTTTCTTCTGTGGTGGGCCTGAAGATTTTGAGAGACTTCTTTGAAGAGAAAAAGACCATCTCTTTCCTGGGCTGTGCCTTGCAGCAATGTTTCTTTGGTTTTTTTGTGGCCATTGAGTGCTTTCTTTTGGTGTCCATGGCTTATGACTGCTATGTGGCAATCTGTAATCCTCTGCTTTACTCTGTGGCCATGTCCCAGAGACTCTGCATCCAGCTAGTGGTTGTTCCCTACATGGTTGGATTCATGAACACCATGATACACACTACAGCTACTTTCCGTCTTCCCTTCTGTGGCCCTAATGTCATCAATCACTTCTTCTGTGACATATTTCCTCTGCTGTCCCTTGTATGTGATGATATGAGCCTTAATAAATTGTTAGTTTTCATTGTAGCTGGAGCTATTGGAGTATTTAGTGGTCTGACCATCCTTATTTCCTATATCTACATCCTCACGGCCATCCTCAGGATCCGGTCTGCAGAGGGAAGATGGAAAGCCTTCTTTACCTGTTCTTCCCACCTTACTGCTGTCGCCACCTTGTATGGGATCCTCTTTTTCATCTATGTAAGACCTGGTGCAATTTTCTCTCTGGATCTTAGCAAAGTTGTCGCTGTATTTTATACTGTGGTGATCCCCATGTTGAACCCTCCCATTTATAGCCTGAGGAACAAGGAGGTCAAAGACGCCTTCCACAGAACACTTGCTAAAACAACGTTTTGTATCAGCAACTAAATTCTTTTCCAGGAAAGGAAATGGAATAAATTCCTTATCAATTTGCCTGAGTTCCATTAAGTTGTACATTTTCAGCATTCTAGAATTTGCAATTACAGGTTTTGTATGCTTCTTCCTTTCTATAGAAAATAATTTAATAGGAACACATTATTCTATCAATCAGTTTATCTACTCTATCTAATCATGCTTTCAACATATATTTTCTTTTCCTTTGGAGGAGTTTGTTTATTGAAAACAATTTCTGCATATACACATATGTGTTTACATACACACACAGACGTCCCACATAAAAATATCAGTGATAACTACTGCTGTTCTTGGTTATCCAAAAATGTTTTAATGATGTCTTATTGACATTGGGCTCCCCAAACGTGGTAGAATTTGGTCTATAAATGGGCATTATCCTCCTGGGAAAACCTGGGAAAATATGGGATTTCATAGATCTTTCATATCTTTGAATATCTGTCAGTTAGAACCATTGGGCAGTTGATCAATTCCTATCTTGGGCCCTAGGAAACTATTGTGACTCTGAGAAAGACCACAAGTTTCTATGTATAGCACAACTGATTACCTAAAGTAATTGCTTATCTTAACTATATTTTTGAAAATGGTTTATTTCTAAATTCCCTTAGGGACCTTACATTTTCTTATTTGTTCTACAAAATATCAGGAGTATAGGGAAAGAAATAGAAGCCTCCAGGTTTATAGATAAGTAAATAATAGATCTAGGTAAAAATGCTCAAGATCTCTGGGTTCCTGAGTTCCTCTTGCTTGGGTTCCCTAGATCTATTCCTTTAATCACTTCTAGCCATTTTGTCTTCCTCACTAGCTCCCTTCCTTAAAAGTAAGCACTTCCTATGGATTTTATCTCAATATTTTTCTCTCAGTTGTCAATTTAACCTACTTTTGTATCTTTAACATATCACACCTATGGACATCAAATTCATTTCTCCCATTTAACTTCCTCCCTACTCCCTGCCCAAATTATCAACTGATATGTTTTATTGCTTGTCAGTATTTCCCTAGGGCCTAATAGCATCTCAACCTCAAAATATCCCCCAAAATATCAAAATATCCAGTTTTCCTTTTTCCTTAAAAACCTGACCCTATTCACAACTTCTTTATTTCTGCTAAGGATAGCATCATCCATACCTTAGCTTCAAACAATGGAGTCATTTTTTAGTCTTTCCTCTCTAGTTAAGTGGTATAGTGGATCAAATACTGGGCCAGAAGTCAGCCTTACTGAGTTCACATCTGGCCTCAGATACTTACTAGGTAAGTCATTTAAACCTGTTTCCCTCTGTTTCCTCATCAGCAAAATGGACTGGAAAAGGAAATATCAAACCATTCCAGTATCTTTGCCAAGTAAACCCTAAATGGGGTCACAAAGAGTGAGACACAAATTAAATGACTGAACAGCAATCTCCCTCACCCGAAAATTCTACAAGACTTGTGTCTACTTCCCAAATATTTGCTCTCCTTTCTACTCCTGGAGTGTGTATACACACACACACACACACACACAAACATATACACATATATACATATACACACACACACACATATATATACATATATATATATATATATATATATATATATATATATATATATATAAAGCCTGGATGCCCAAGTCAAGAAAGTCAGTCAAATTTTGGTTCTGACATTTTGTTACTCTGGGTAAGTTATCAGTCTCAGTTTTCTTAGCTGTTAAATGAGGAGAATAATTCATGCTCTCCCTGTCTTAAAGGATTGTTGTAAGAAAATAATTTTATGGAGAGTTAAATGAACCATGTTGGAATTAGATGAATTTGGAATTTACATCATATCTCTGATCTCTTCAATTGTGTGATGCTAGACAAGTCACTTAATTTCTCTGACATTTATATAATGGAAATAATACAATTACTACCTAGCATCCAGTTCCATTCTCTAAGGCTCCTCTAAGTCAATCAGTGAATCAATCTATCTATCTGCCCGTCAATCACTGACCTTCTCCAGTTCTATTAATACTTTCCTATCCCTTCCAGTAAAATTTTTGACTATTCTTTAAGATCTAGTTTAAATCTCCTATAGAAAACCTTCCAAATCAAGCCAATGCTTTATCTTTCCCAGAACCACGCCAATATGACAGTTTCCAATAATTTCCAAAGCACAATGCCTAGCTGTGGGACTTTTTCTTCCCTTAACTGAAACATGGATTTTACATTTGAGCCCTAAGTTCTTACAGGAGAGTTTTTAATCTTAATATATTTCTGGAATCATGGCAATATGGCTTCTTCCCATTCCTTCCAAATCTCATATTTTTTAACTCTAGATCACCCTTGAGTGTATTTCTTTACAATGATACAAACTCCTTAAGTCAAAGGATCATATTAATTCTTTATATTTGTAGTCCCCAAATTTCTCAATGTGACTGGCACAATAGAAGAACTTAATAAATGATTTTTTATTCTTGCCCCCTTGAAAGAAGAAATATCTTTCTTCATATAATTAAAAATTTTATTTATTTTTTTTGAAAATTAAAAAAATACAAAATGTGAAAAGAAAAAATAAACATTGCCAAGTACAAAGCAAACCATAGAATATTTAATCCAAAACAATAAATTTCCATTTCAAGAATACCTACATAATAAATACTATGCATTGTTTTCAAACCTTCTCAGTTTTCCTTGCTGATTTTCTTTTGTCCTCTGCTGTTCATTTTTTACTTTATTTTTTCCCACTCCACTCTAAAGAAGTCTACAATTAAGTTAGTGTGGATATATATGCTTATATATATGTATATATATATATATATATATATACATACAGATGCATATTATATATAGGCTTATATTTAATACAGATATTTAAAACATACACATATATAATCATATACATATTTGTAAAGACTATCCTATGCTTATTTCTTCCTGTCATTGATTTCTCTGAAGCTAGAAAGCATCTTCCTTCCTAAGTCTTTCTATGTTTTTCTAAATCAAGCAGCTCATCATTCATTTCTAATATTCCAACCTAATCACATCCTATTTGAGAGATTGGCTATGAAAGTTTTCCCTCATTTTTTTTGCATTCTTTCTGTTTTTGGATACATAGACTTTGTATATACAAGAAATTTAAATTTAAATTAATTGAAATTACCTTTTTTTACATTTCAACAATGCTTTCACTTCATAAGATAGTTTATGGTCTGATAGAACTGAATCTATTTTCTTTCCATCTTTTTCCTCTGGTTTCTTTGAAGTTTCTGACCTTATATTCTTCCAAATGAACTTTGCTATTTACTTTCTAACTCATCAAAATAATTTTTAAGAAATTTAATTGGGATGACACTGAATGAATAGATTAATTAGGTAAAAATGTCATTTAAAAATTATATTGGCTTGACCTACCCATGAAAAATAAATATTACTTCAATTATTTAGGTCTGAGTTTATTTGTATAAAATAATTTATGTTTATGTTCATATAGTTTCTTTGTCTGTTTTGGCAGGCATATTTTATATTGTTTGGGTATTTTAAATGGTCTAAAATAATGTTGTTATATTGCTGACACATACTATAGTTTCCTCCATTTTTCACTTTTGATTAAATCTATTTTAACTTTAACTTCCTCTGAGATCCTGATTACTATTCCTGTCTTTTTAATATAATAAATTATACTCCTGTCCTTTATTTTATCTTTCTGTGTATATCTTATTTTTATGTTTTGTGAAAATGGCATTATTGAATTCAAGTTTTTAATCTGTTATCTATTTCTTTTTATGGGTAATTTCATCCCATTCACATTCTAAGTTATAATTGCATATGCATTTTCCTCCTTCCTATTTGTACTCACTATCTTCTTATCTGTTTACTTTATTCCTTCTCACTCCTCTGCTTTATTTTTATTCTTTACCTTCTTCCTATCCCTTAATCTATTTCTTAAACTACAAGCTGGAGTTGCTCTTTTTGAGTAATCAATTAAATTAATATTTGATTTAGAAATAGTTATCTTACTTATCTTCTGTCTCCTTCAGCATCTAGGACATCTTAAACACTGAATAAATGTCTGTTGAATTGAAATAGTAAGAAGCTTTTAGTCCTTTTGACATGGAAAGCACAACGAATTTTGAGCCAGAACACTTTCATTTGAATCTTGGCTTTGCTACTTATTGACTATGTTATTGGAACACAGTTTTCTTCTCTATAAAGTGAGAAACTGAGTTATGAGATCTTTAACTCCTTTTCAGATCAGAATCTTTACTATTATCCTGGTATAGAATGATGAAATCTCAGAAATAAAAAAGACTTCAAAGATCATTATCTGAGAATAACCTCCCTAATATTGCTGAAAATGATTAATTTTAACCTCTCTCTGACTCCATCTCTATGTCTCTCTCTGTCTCTGTCTATCTGTCTGTCTCTGATTCTATCTGTCAGTCTGTGTGTGTGTATGTGTGTCCCTGGTTCCATTTCTGTTGCCAACTAAACATACCTACAACTTCCTCACCCTTAAGAAAACACAAAAGACACTTCCCTTCCTATGTCTTACCACTAAAGTTATCTATCATAACATATCTCTTCTTTTTTTTTTTATGGCCAGACACCTTCAAAAGTCATTTGGTGCTTCTCCTTTTTTTTCTTCTCACATCTATAATGTCACATCTGCCCTCATCACTCAACTGGAAATGTTCTCTCCAAAACTCCCAGTGGTTTCTTTCTTGCCCCATCTAGTGTCCTGTTCTTAATTCTTATCCTTATTGCCCTTTCTGTTGCATTTGTTACTCCTAAGATCTCTTCTTTAATATGCCCTCTTTGGGCTTTGATAACACTGATATCAATCTATTAGGTCTCCTTTCTACTCTTCTTCAGACTCGCTTTGTTATTAGTCATGTTAAGTTCCATAACTGGAAATGGACAATAAACCTGGAACTGAGAGCTTTCTATTTTTTCCCAGTAGTAATTCACTTGGTGATCTCATTTGTTCATATGGGTTCAGTTATTATCTCTAAACTGATGAGTTATAGATATAGGTTTATAGAATTATTCTTTCTCTCAAGTCCTGTAGTTGCTAAGTTGTTCAGCTTTGTCTGACTCTATATGACCTGATGACCTGACATGCTTTGCAATTTCCTTCTCCTATGTGACCTTAACTCACAGATTAGGGATTTATAGGCAAATAAAGATTAAATAATTTTCCTTGGGTCATAAAGCTAGTAATTAGTGTCTGAGGTTGTATTTGAACTCAGATCATCCTGACCTGGTGCTCTATCTACTGAAACATCTAGTTGCTCCATGTCCTGTAGGCATTTCTAAAATCAACATGTCCAAAATAGAATTAATTATTTCTTTATTGCCCTCTTTTGCCCAAATGTTTGTTTGTTCCAAACTTCCCTATTCTTTTTGATGGTGTTGCTATATTTTTAGTCTTTTAAGTTCATAATATATATTCAATGAAGTGACAAATGTTCTTTCTCCTACAGCATGTCTTACACCTGATCCTCTATCTCTCTCACAAGAATACCAGAACATTCCGTTTTTCAGCATCTCTTGTCAAAACTATTGACGTAGCTTCCTAATTAGTCTCCCTGCCTCAGATCTTTTCTCATTGCACCCCATTGCACTACATAGCTATCAATCTATCTGGTTTTCCTTTGATCATTTTGTTTTCTAACTTAATGAATATGAGGAACTTCCTATTATTTATTGTATCAAATGAAACTCTGCCAAGCATTTAAAATAAATCACAACCTGATCTTTTCCTTCCTTTTCAAATTTTTTTTTTACAGATATCCCTCCTTTAAGCACCCCATATTCTTGCCATTCTGGATGCTCCTTTCCCATGAGTTTCCATCTCTTGCATCTAAATATTATGTACATATAATGTTCTCCCCTTATTTTAGAATGTAAACTCTCATGGACAAGAATTAATTCCCTTTTGTCTTTATTTTCTCATGGCTTACCATGGTGCTTGATACATAGTAAGTAGGTACTTACTCAATACATGTTGATTGAAAAATTGATCCAACCTTCACTTGAAAAACTTGAAGGAAAGGGATTTGTTATTTAAAGTGGGTTCATTTTTAACTACTGAGAATATTTTGTTTTCTCCCTTTTATGTTGAGCCTGGTCTTCCTCTGTATCTTCTTCCCAGTGTTTCTTATTCTAGCCTCTGGAGTCAAATAGAATGAATTTAATGACGACATCTCCCATTTTATTTTGTACTATTTTTTTCCAGCTCACAAGTTTTTTCCCCCTTTTTCTTGTCCAAGTTTTATACCCCAAATTTCTTTAACTCATCTTTAATGGCATAGCATTCATACATGTTACAGATACTTAGTGATACTTGATGAGGAGTCACAAGAATTATTAGCTTGAGTAAAATGGCTTTTAAGTACCATTGCTTTACTTATAAAGACACCAGTAAGGAAAGAGAAAGGAGAAAACATTTATGAAATTGAATCTCTGTGGACTTGTTTAGGGTATGAAAGTAGTGAAGACTTTTTAATTATTACTCTACTTATTAGCATTGTAATTCCCAAGAAAGGGAGACAGTAAAGAGGTATTGGCTCCCTTAGGAAAAGAAAAAGAAAAGAAGCATGATGTAAGTAGACTTGACAAGATAATTTAGATTGCTGGAACAAAAACACTCTACTTTCTGCTAAAGAAGGAAGATTCTTCAGTGAAAGTGAATGAGAATAAAACTAAAGACTACTAGGAAATATTGCCACCTCTGTGAGCCCCAGTGGTACAGAAAAGAGGTAAAAGACAAAGGGTAAGGGTGAGAAACAGAACATTGGATCCTATATTCTGATTGTGATCTTTTTTTAAACCTCTACAAATAAAACAAAGGGGCTCTCAGGAAATCTAAGTTATTTTTAATCAAGAATACCTTCACCACATTTTTTTAAAGCTTCACCTTTCATCAGAAAAAGAAGCAATTTATAAAGCAGTTTTACCCCACCCCCCAAAATAGGTCATTCAACTGAAGAGTTAGGGACAATGGTTTGGTTGTCTTTGAGATTATAATACTACATCAGGGATTGTGATGATGAGTATCATCTAGAACTTGGGCTGGCCATTGATTAATATTTTGCTTTCAACCAATTTTATTATTGTACACATATATGCACCTAAAATTACATATATGTATATATATATCTATATATGGAAGGATTAGATTATGTAAAGTTTCTCTTTTTATCCTCAATGGGCTAGAACTGTTTAAAATAAGAGTCCTCCTGAAGCTAGGGAAAAACTACGGGTGAGAATTGTTGAAAGATTTGTTACTTGAGAAAACAGTGACATTATTTAAATGTTAAAAATTTTTTCTGTCTTCCTCTCAGTCAATGAATAAATTTTATTTTCCTTTATTTAAAATTTTTAGTGTGTCAATGAATCTTTGATATTGTAGCCATGGGTTTTTCCTTCATGGATGAAAAGTTCATCTACAATTTCTCAATCTATCCTCTGTAAGAGGAATCACAAAAAAGACATTCAATTTGTGAAGTTGGATTATTTCAAAGTAGATATTTTGATAAGTTTTTTTTAAGATTAACAAATTCTCTTGCTTGAAAGAGTTTAGGTATGGTTTCATTAAAAACATGCAACTATTTTATGCTGTGAACATCACTTTTCATTAAAAATTCTCATGGAATTCAGTGATTTCTTTCACTACTGAGTTTTCCAAAGAGAAAATGTGAAAATTTCCTCCAAAAGAGTCAGCCCTGTGAGAGCAGAAGAAAATAGTTTGTTCCTTCACAGGACATCTTCAGATATAGGTTTTGAGCAGAAGCATTGGCATTCTTATTAGAAATTTGGTTAATGTGAATTGTTATGGAAATACCTTGGGAGACAGATAGTCACCTAAAAAGGACACCAGTGTACTGAAATACAAGCAAGTGAATACAAATTAAGTGCCAACTTCTTTTTTTCTTTTTGAGAGGTAAGTGGGCTGTGGTCTGGCAGTTTGGGTAGGTTGAGGGTAGAAACTTTACAATGAATCATTGTTTTGTTTAACTTTTTAATTATGTATATGTATGCTTTGTCCACTTTTTAGGTCTATGAAGTAATTAGAATAAGGAAAAGACATTGATGGTTTTAATATTCTAATTTGTCTCTCTGCTCCAAATTTCTTCCCACGCTAACCCTGCCTGTAAATGACTGCCAATTTGATATCCCTAAAACATATGTTGTTTACTACTCTATACAAAAATCTTCAGTAGCTCACCATTGCCTCAAGAATAAAATTCAAAATTCTCAATATGTCATTTAAAGCCTTGCATAATATAATCTTTCCAATCTTTATATATAAATACACATATATGCACCTAAAAATTACATGTATATACACATATGTATATATGGAAGGATTAGATTATGTAAAGCTTCAAATGATAACAATTAGAGATCAGAAAAAGTGTATGCTTGAGATGTATCACTTGAGATTTGCTTCAAAATATTCTATGGATGGGACAGCTAGGTGGCACAGTGGATAGAGCACCAGCTCTGAAGTCAGAAGGGCCTGAGTTCATATTTGATCTCAAACACTTAACACTTCCTAGTTGTGTGATCCTGGGCAAGTCACTTAACCCCAATCACCTCAGCAAAAAAAAATATGCTATGAATTCCAGTGGAAATAAACATTGAATTATCAGTTCAGATTGAAGAAAGAATAACTCAGGAAGGAATAGGTTCTCTGTTTCTACCTTTTGAGAATGATTATCATTTATTGGCTTAGGGATGACCTTGTGTCTAAATTCTCAGTCAAGACCAAAAAGATTGGTTGAACTGGATTTCTTGAAATATCAGAACCATTTCACTCTCTGCTCAAGAAACTCTAATGGTTCTTTAAGGCAAAAATCACACTTGTTTAGCTTTTAGAACCCATTATAATTATCTCTAACAGATCTTTCCACAATTCCTACATATTACTTTCATTCAAATCCTTTGTATCCAAGTCAGACCAATCTTTACAGTAGTTAGCTCAGGTTTGGGAATACAGCAAATACTTGATAAATCCTTGTCTGCTGACAGTTTTCTCTTTCCAATACACCATATCCTATCTCCCATCTTGATGTTTTGGCATAAGCTGTGCCTTTTGCATGGAGAAAACTCTCTTTGCATCTCTATTTCATGAATTCTCTAGTTACCTTGAAGGATCAATTCAAAAGTTCCTGAAGCCCCTTATATGTTGGCACCCCTTCTCTCCCAATTACACCATACCTGTTTTGAATCTATTTTGTATGAATGAATGTGAAAATTTAAATATGTATAAATATATGCATAAATTCTGATATGTTTTTGTTAAACAAAGCATTAATAATAGTATTATTTTGAGGGAAATAAAACAAAAACAAATCCTCACTGAATACACCTATGAATAAATTGGTAAGAAATTTACTTAAAATGTGAATTGTTTATTTAGGAATTAAAAAGCCTGAGTTTTTTTTTTTTACTTTTTCACTTACCATCATTGTATCTTTCAGGAAATCATTTAAACATGCTGAACCTTAGTTTCATTTTCTATAAAATGGGGAGAAAAATACCCACTTTGTCTCATACAGTTGTCTGAGGGTCAGGTGAAATGATGAAGATGAAAGTAATTTGAAATCTACAAAATCAAATAATAATGGAAGGTTAATAATATTAAGATAGTTATGATAATGATAGGAAAGGGATTCCAGAGATACAGGGAACTCCTACTACCAACTCAGAGAAGGTTCTAACATAGAATAAGAGAGCTGGCTAGAGTACTGTTAAGTGCTTGCTCATGTTAAATGACACACAGCCAGTATGTGTTAAACTCAAGTCTTCTCAAATTTAATACCAGTTCTTTATTCATTATGCCACTTGACATATCTTCTTGTTCTTCTTGATGTTGTTCTTATTGTTCTTCTCCTTCTCCTTCTCCTCCTCCTTGTTCTTCTCCTTTCTTCTTCTTTCTTTCTTTTTCTTCTTCATCTTCTTTTCTTTTTCTCATTCTTGTTCTTGCTCTCCTTTCTCCTTTCTTTTTTTCTCTTCTTTCTTCTCCTTCCTTCTCCTTTTCCTTCTTCTTCTTCTCCTTTTTCTTCTCCTTTTCTTCTTCATCATCATCATCTTCCTTCTTTTTATTATCATCATCATAATAATAATAGTAATAGCAAATAATGTCAGGAAATGGAATAAGATGCATTGCCAATAGAAGTATATCTAGGATGCTAGTATATTTAATTGTCCCATCTTTCACTGGCTGATGTATTGCATCTGTATCAGTGTGTAAATGTGAACATTCATGGTTGAAGGCATGAATTCTAAATATATTATCTTTTGATCTTTGTTTTCCAGCAGAGATCACTAGGAATAAATGGCCAATGGAAACTACACCAGGGTCACCGAGTTCATTTTTGTGGGTTTGAAATATCATCCTAAGCTGCAAGTAGTCCTCTTTGTGTTGTTTCTGTCCTTTTATCTTTTTAATCTGACAGGCAACCTGGGAATGATCTTCCTTATCCGAATTGATGCCCGCCTTCACACCCCCATGTATTTTTTCCTCAGTCATCTATCATTTGTGGACATCAGCTTCTCTTCTGTGGTGGCCCCAAAGATGCTGAGAGACTTCTTTGAGGAGAGAAAGACCATCTCTTTTCTGGGCTGTGCTTTGCAACAATGGTTCTTTGGCTTTTTTGTGGCCACCGAATGCTTCCTCTTGGCATCTATGGCCTATGACCGGTATGTAGCGATCTGCAACCCCCTGCTCTACTCGGTGGCCATGTCCCAGAGACTCTGCATCCAGCTTGTGTCTGGTCCCTATGCTGCAGGTTTCACCAGCACCATGACTCACACCACTGGTGCTTTCCGTCTCCCCTTCTGTGGCCCAAATGTCATCAACCATTTCTTTTGTGACATTTCTCCTCTCTTTACTCTCATATGTGCAGACATCTCGGTCAACAAGATCGTCCTTTTTATCATGGCTGGCTCAGTGTTGGTGTTCAGTGGTCTGATCATCATCATATCTTATATCTACATCCTCATAGCCATCCTCAGAATCCATTCTGCTGAGGGAAGGCGCAAAGCGTTTTCTACCTGCTCTTCCCATCTAACTGCTGTCACCATCCTTTATGGGACCCTCTTCTTCATCTATGTGCGGCCCAGTGCAAGCTTCTCCCTGGACCTCAACAAGGTGGTGTCAGTGTTCTACACAGCAGTGATCCCCATGTTAAACCCCCTCATTTACAGCTTGAGGAACAAAGAAGTCAAAGATGCTATCCACAGGACCATTGCTAAAATCAAGTTTTCTATCAGCAATTGAGCACCTAGGTAGGTACTCAAATATATTCTTAGCCAAATAGGGAATCCTCTAAATGTTGATTGCACAAATCTTATTGTTCTTGGCCACTTTGCACCTTTTTGAATCTTGCAGTCTCCACCTCATTCTTTATTTGTCTGAAAATATTTTAAGAATACATTATCTCCTCCTTTTTTTTTGGGGGGGAAGGCCCACTGTACTTTCTTTTGCAACATGACTAATATGGAAATATTTTATAAATGGAAATATGGAAGTATATATATAGAAAATATATGGAAATAAATATGGAAATTTTATATAAAATTGCTTGTCTTCTCAAAGGGGAAGAGGAGAAGAAGGGTAGGAAAGAACTTAAAACAAACAAAAAAAATAAATGTTTTTGTTTACTTGTAATTGAAAAAATACTAAAATAAAAATTAAATTTTGATTAAACAATGCACATTCTTATCTTATTTTTTTACTAGGTAATTTGTTTTTACCAAGGAGTTTGATAATTTACAACTTGTTATTAGGACACATTATTATTTAGCAAGACTCTTGACCATCTATTTTCCCTTTAATAAAAGAAATTTTTTTTTTCATGTCTTCTCATTGGAATAGTTCAATTGGTGGGGGATTCCCTTCTTCACTATATATGGGTATGGGGGGGAATGTCTTTGTTCTAATCCTGGAGATCTTGTTGGGGTTTTAGACTAGGCTGAAATGACCCAGGCTATACTTTAAAATGAAGAGCTGTATTTTGGATTCTTATTCAAATACTTATTAGCTATGGCACCCTGAAACTAAATCCCTTGTAAGCTTTTACTACTCATCAAATAGATCAAGATTTGATTACAACCCAAATGCCACAATTCAGAATCAAATGCATTTTTCTTGACCTGGGAAACTCTTACTGATTTAATCTTCCTATTTATTGTGGAATATTTTGATTTCTCCATAATATTTGAAGAAAGAAACAAAGAGCATTTGTTATTGGCTCCAAAATGAAGAATAAAGATCTTTTTTTTTTTTGCTTTAAAATTCCCTATGCTGAGTCATTTCTTTTTTTTCTTTTCCTTTTGCCATACATTTTAGTATATGAAAAAATCCTATTTCTAGAGGGAAATGAGCATTTTTATTTAGAAAGAATTATCAGGATTGAAATAAATTTTGAATTGTAGATAGTTTTCTAGTGTTGCTTTGATCTTCATCTGATCTTGCTTAGCTATATTCTTGGTAAAATTTCCAAGCCCTAAATCTGCTTCATGATGTCTAAACCTGGTTTCTTACATTGCAGCCAATCCACAGATTGTAAAAACTTTTGCACCACAATTCTCCTTGGTTGAGTTGAGATTGGTTTATCTAGTGCTTTGGCTCTACCTCATTTGTTCAATTTATCATCTAAGATTTGCTCTCAGAAAGTATACTGATTACTAGTGAACTTTCAGGTTTCCACCTACAATTCTCCTTAATAACAAAAATCTGCAGTGTGTAATTGAAAAGAATTGGAGGAACTGTTTCAAAAGCTGGTTCTGTAATTAACTCTTTTTTTCTAATAGTTCTTTATTTTTCAAAATACATGCAAAGATAGTTTTCAACATTCACTCTTGCAAAATCTTGTGTTCCAAGTTTTCTCCTGTCCTCCTCCCTTTTTCCCCTTCGCTAGATAGCAAGTAATACATATAAGTTAAGCATGTGAGTTCTTCTAAACATATTTCCACATTTATCATGCTGTGCAAGAAAAAATAAATAAAAAGGGGAAAATGAGAAAGGAAAAAATAAGCAAGCAAAAAAAGCAAAAAAGTGAAAATACCATGTTATGCTCCACATTTAGCTCCCATAGTACTCTTTCTTAATGCATATAACTCTTTCCATCATCCATAATGGATTTTCTTTGAATCACCTCATTGTTGATTAATCCAAGACAATTCCAAAGGGCTCTTAATGAAAAAATGCTGTCTACTGACTAAGAGAGAACTGATGAATTCTGTAGGCAAATTGAAGTATAATGTTCTCACTTTTTAATTTTTCTTATTTTTTAAAATTTATTTTTTAAAATGGCTTCTTGAAACAGGGAGCTTGAAGGCTGATGCAATCTATTCACAAAAGAAACCACACTGGATTTGGTGTCAAAAAATCAACTTCAATAAAGCCTTACATTTTTATTTATCTTCTTTTTCAATGGACTCTTCTCTAGGAATGAAAAGGATAGAGTATTATTTCACTAGAACTTGTCACTGATCTTCATGACCACTGAAGGGTTAATTTAAGTATGTGAAAAAGAACTGATCGCATTTTAGATCCTGAAAAACTCCAATTGAGGATTCTGGGCATAGGTATACAACTCACCCATGGAACCTTGGTATTGCTAGGGAGGGAAAGTCTGAAAGAAGACCTTTCTATTTTCTGGGCATTTATCTATTTAAAAAAATATATGGTAGGGCTATTTCAGAAATTTGGATTTGAGGTCTCCTGATTCAGTTGTCTATAGAAATGTAATTTACTTAGTAGGGAAATGGGAGGAGAAAAGAACAAGGGGAAAAGAGAAGAAAAACAAAAGGGAAGAAAGATTAAGGGACACAGTTGTTAGATGCAAAATAGACACATGACAGGATAAAAAGAGAAGAAGAAACAAAAGAAAATGAGTAGAAAAAAAAATACATAGTTAATAATAATTCTGAATGTAAGTGAGAACTGACCCATGAAAAAGAAAGCAGAATGTAAAACATATTAGAAATCAAAATTCATTTATGAATGACACATTTAAAATGGAAAAACATACACAGAGTTAAAATAAAGGCCTGGAGCAATATTTAATGTGCTTCAACTGAACTGAAAATAAGGCAGAAGCAATAATCATATCAGACAAAGCAAAAGCAAAAATCTACCTAATTAAATGAGGTAATCAGGTAAATGGTATTTTGCTAAAAGTTAGCATAGACAGCAAAGCAACATCATTAATTTTTTGTTGCAAGTTTTTCTACTAAAAGCCTCATTTCTCAAATATATACTGAATACCGAATTGTCAATTTTGTGAAAGAAAAGAGCCATTTTTTAACTGATAAATGCTCAAAGGATACAGGCAGATTTTAGATAAAGCAATCAAATTTATCTTTAGTCATATGAAATGACTATTGATAGCTCCTAAATTACTGTGTTCTAAATTACTATTGATTAGAGAAATGCCAATTTAAATAACTATGTGGTGTCACCTTATACTCATCGGAAATGACATATGTTAGAGGGAATAATGGGTATACTAATGAGCTGTTGTTAAAGTGGCGAACCAGTCTAACCATTCTGGAGAAAATTTGGAATTAGACTCAGAAGAGTATAAAACTATGTATACCTAGCAATATCACCACTAGATGTATTTCCAAAGAGATCAAAGGAAAAATAAAATGACCTATATGTACAAAAATACTTAGCACAGAATTTTTTTTTGTGGTAGAAAAGAATAGAAATAATTAGCAATTGAGAAATGATTAAATACATTGTCTTCTATGATGTGATGATGTTATACGGAGTTATGATGGAGTAGTATCATGCAGTGGGAAATAATGAGGGGGGTGATTTCACAAACTGATACAAAGTGAAGTGAGAAGAATCAGGAAATCATTATATGCTTTAACAGCAATATTATAATAAAAATCAACTGTGAAAGACTTGATTAATCCAAGACAATTCCAAGGGACTCAATGAAAAAATGCTGTCTATTGCCCAAGAGACAAATGATGAATTCTGAATGCAAATTGAAGTATAATGTTCTCACTTTTTAATTTTTCTTATTTTTAAAAATGTACAAATATGAAAACATATTTTGTATTATTTCACATGTGCAACTGATAATTACTTGCCTTTTCATTGGATGGGGATGGGGGTGAGAGAGAGAATTTGGAAATCAAAATTTGAAAAGAATGTTAAAAATGAATGATGAGTTAAATTTGTGTATATATACATATATGTATATATATATATATACATTCATACATATACATATATAAGTGAGAAATGGATAGGCATTTATTTGATTTCCACAGTTATAAACATTAAATTGGAAAAATGAAACATTAAAAAATTGAAGGACATCAAAGAATAATCAGGAGTAGAGATTTAGATTTGAAGGGGAGCCCCCTGGATTTTGCCCTTCTACTCAGCTAATCTTCCTCCAAAAGAATAAAGAATATGAGTTCTTTGAGGACAGAGATTGGCTATATGATAAGAAGAGGGACATTCCTTCTTGGATAAGAAAGGATTGGGGGATTGAAGACATGATCAAAAGCAAGAGTTCAAAAAATCAAGAACATTTTGCTTAAATTTAGGAATATTTGAGAACATGCATTCTTTCAAGAATATAAAATGAATGTTTTCTGCATTCATCAGTGAGTGAGTGGAATTCTTGATATGATATTTTGTTTTTTACATATATATCTATAATATATTTATCAGCATCTCTAGCACAAATCCTCTCCAATTGTAGAGTTTATTAATAAAGGTTGAGTTGAATAATATTTGCATTTTGTCCTAATCATCCACGAGAGAAATCCTAATTTTTTTTTATTAGAGAAAAGCAGGAGTAGCTATGGGTCTTCAAACTTAGTGGTTTAATACCATGGACATTATCCAGATAGCTTGACAAATATTGTCCCACTTTGGCTAAATATCTGGATTCATATCAGCAAAGAATGATATGCGGGACGAGAAATTAAACCCTCTTCTGCATCATGAACTCATCAATATATTCCTTTGCATATCATAAGCCATTTGGGTCCCCTGACTTTTGGGATTCTGACTTGGAGTGATTTCTCTCACAGCAGATTAAAACTTGGAAGATAGATAGGCAGATAATGAAAGTGAGTAATATTGATGGGGTGATTGGCAAACTCTACAACCTGGACCACATATTCCTTAGTCCAAAAGTTAATCAACCCCTTAGTCTGTATTAGAATTGCCCAGATCATGGCAGGCAATAGCAATTGACCTCCAAAGTCTGACTGAAATTCATTATCATTCAGAAAGTTTTCCTATTTACTACCTATCTTTCTTAATTAGGTCCTTTGCAATTTGTTTAGGAATGAAGAATGAAATTGCTTCCAAGTTTGGTAATTGCCTGTCTCTCAGCACCTAATCAATCTTAATAGTGCCCATAGCAGCTTGTTAGAACTGGGATCAATAATAACTTTTGGGCCTTGGAGGCTACAACCAGCACCAGAAAGAGATCAAAGGAAAGGCTTAGTCTTCCATATTCCTGAATCATAATTAACATCTTGGTCACTTAGAACTTTCAACTCAAAGGGTTTCAATTACTTCACTCCAGAAATTTTATTCTTCAGCCAATAAAGAAAACCCTACACTCTTCTCGCCAACAATAAACCAACTAGTCTTCTAACTCAGGGCTTTGTTCAAACTTTTCTTCCTGCCTACAAACTAATCCCTTCTTCCTTTTGAATTCATATTGATCCTTTAAAATCCATCCAAAAGGCACTTCTTCCAAGAATTTTGCAGTGATTGATTACTCAGTAATAACCTTTCCCTGAAAACACAGTTTTTAAAGCACCTTTCTCATATATTTTATTGTTTCCTATTTTGTTTTTTACTTTCCCATTTATTTACAAAGGCAAAATGTTAACTTTTTACACTTGATTGAATTTCAATGCCCAATAAAGTGCTTTTTAATGTATTAGATACTTCATTAATATTTGTTTTTGTATGAGCTATTTGTGGCCAACAAACCTCTGAGTTTACACACCTTGAGTTTAGTTTTCAGGACTTCATAATAATACCCTATTGATTATATTGCCATTAAGGATTTCCCCTGGAAAATCAGAATTTGCTCTGCCCACAATTTCCCCTAAAGTAGGGATTCTTTATCTTCTTTTTGTCATGAACACCTTTGGCAGTCTGGTGAAAATTATGCTCATGATGATTGTGATGATAATCAATATTTTTTGAAAGGAAATTAAAGGCTTGAAAATGGACCCTTCTATGGTCCTTCAAAGGCATGACCTCTCTAGATTGTGGCTGAGTAGAATAACTCAGACCTTCCTAAGTGAATAAAGTTATCTCAAAGTGCAATGGATGACTTTGTGACGAAAGGAGTTCTCATCAACAAAGGTCTACAAACTCTGGAAGGAATACCATTGGTTTTGTATATGATATTATAGATGGGACCCATGTTTTAGGTAGGACTTTTTTTACATTTGAAGAAACTGAATTAGAAGTTAGATGATCTCCCCAGTTTTACACAGCTTGTAACATATCAAATTGTCACATTTGAATTCTATTGATTGAATCATCTAATTTTTCTGAAAATATGGTGAGTAGCTATACAATTTCCAGTCACCTATGTATAATTCACATTTTGATAATTCTAAGCACTTTCCTAACTTCAACCATTTCAGGTAGGTTGTGCCTGTTTTCCAATTTAGTAAACTGAAGTTCTAAGAGCGAATATAACTTGTTTGCTTGATCATATCTCAAGATTCTACGATTAGTGCTTCTTGCAGTAGACTGGGACAAAATCAACTGATGCTAATGTACCTGGTTGTAAGGGCAGAGATACTGACCTAGAGATAAAAGGTGTTTTTTGTTTGTTTGTTTGTTTTTTGCTGTGTAGAATATATACATACATACACAAATACACACATAAACAATTCAAATATATGTAGATAATTAGAGATATATGAATGGGACAAGTAAAGATTTCTCAGAGACTGTAGGGAAAAGTAAATCATACTCTAGCCAAGTTTCAGGTTGCTCATGCCAAAAAAGGAGACATTGTTGTACATTGGCTAACAGTCCTTTTCCATGTTCCTGAAGAATTCAGTTCAAACAATGAATTTAAAATTTGACAGGATAAGGGAGGACTTACAGGCTTTGGCTATATAACCCAACTTCTATATCTGCACTGGGCCATACCCAACTAGTCTGCCTAATGAGTGTGCTAGCCTACTTCTTGCAAAAACCAAAGAAAGGCTTTCTGTTTGTATCTGGAGATGCTTCACAGATAGCTATAAAAAGATATTTCTAGGGCTATCCCTATATCATCTATAATTCTCTCTTTCTCTGTTCTCTCTGTCTCTCTCTGTTTATGTATGTGTATATCTATGTCTATGTATCTCTATCTCTCTGAAAATTGATATAAATGAAGGATAAAAAGATATTAGGGATAGGAGAAATATTAGTCTACTTTTCTCATTGTGTAGCCAATGAAACTAAGTACCAGAAAAGTTAAAATCATTTGACCAGTTCTTCTCCTTCCCAAATGAGCTCTTTATATAGCTTTAAGACTCCTGAATCAAAATTCAATGCTAATTCATTCTCCCCTGCTGGCTGGGGGAGAAACATCCCTCTCTATTTCTATTTGTTTCTTTATCTCTCTCTTTCTGTCTATCTCTACTAATCATAAATATTAATCTTAGTACCAGTGTAGGACCATAAGTAGGAAAATAGTATCTTGCTTGCTAGATTTACTATTGTCATACCAAGTCATACTACCCTTTATTGTCCTCAAAACTTTAAGACCAGTAGATATTGAAATTATAGGGTTATAATTATTAACCTTTAAACTACTATTCATTCTGTTGCTAAATAACTTTCCAAAGGAAGGATTTCCCCTTGTACTTGGTATTCTGTTCCTAGTTTTTCACCCTTCCAATGAATTTTTCATGTAACTTCATGCATTTAAATTAAATGTATTCATGTCCCATCTTCCTTAACAATTGGGAGTTGCCTGAGAGCAAGAACTATCTTTCACAGATCTAACATGGTACTTTGAATATGATTAGCGGCTAATAATTATTCCTTGAATGATTATGTGGGTAATCAGTTATTGGAAATATGTTAAGAGCTTTTTGTGGTTCAGAAGAGGCATTAAAAGCATTAGGGTTAAGAAGAAAGGGAAAAACAATTCCTGCCTTCAGAAAACTCACATTCTAATCATAGAGATAAACTAAAAACAACTACATATGTTAAAGGTCTACAAGGCTCCTCCCACTTCAATCTACCCCCCCCATCATAATTTTCCTAAAGTTCAGGTATAATCTTTTCATATCTCTTTGAAGAACTAAAGTGGGTTCCTATTCCTTCAGAAATCAAAAACAATTTTGTACATCATTTAGAACTTTTTCTTACAGATCTAGAAAAAATAGCAGCAAAGTTCATTTGGAAGAACAAAAGGTCAAGGATTTCAAGGGAATTAATGAAAAAAAAAGACAGATGAAGGTGGCCTTGCTGTACCAGATATAAGACTATATTAAAAAGCAGCGGTCATCAAAACCATTTGGTACTGGCTGAGAAATAGAACAGTCGATCAGTGGCATAGAATAGGATATCAGGACAAGCTAGGTAATAACATTAGCAATTTAGTGTTTTATAAACCCAAAGACCCCAGCTTTTGGGATAAGTACTCAATATTTGGCAAAAACTGCTGGGAAAATTGGAAACTAGTGTGGAAGAAATTAAGGCTGGACCCACAACTAACACCACACACCAAGATAAGATCTAAATGGGTTCATGATCTAGATATAAAGAGTGATATTATAACCAAATTAGAGGAACATAGGATAGTTTACCTCTCAGACCTGTGGAGATGGAAGGAATTTGTGTCCAAAGAAGATCTGGAACTCTTAATTGAACACCAGATAGGTAACTGGTAAAAAGTTTCTGTACTAACAAAACTAATGCAGACAAGATTAGGAGGGAAGCATCAAATTAGGGAATCATCTTTACATTTAAGGGTTCTGATAAAGGTCTCATCTCTAAGATATAGAGAGAATTGTCTCACATTTATAAGAATTCAAGCCACTCTTCAATAGATAAGTGGTCAAGGGATATGAACAGACAATTTTCAGATGATGAAATTAAAACCATCTCTAGTCATATGAAAAGTTGCTCCAAATCACTATTGATCAGAGAAATGCAAATTAAGACAACTCTGAGGTACCACTACACACCTGTCAGATTGGCTAAAATGACAGGAAAAGATAACGATGAATGTTGGAGGGGATGTGGGAAAACTGGGACACTAATACATTGTTGGTGGAACTGTGAATGGATCGAACCATTCTGGAGAGCAATTTGGAGCTATGCTCAAAAAGTTATCAAACTATGCATACCCTTTGACCCAGCAGTGTTTCTATTGGGCTTATATCCCAAAGAAATCATAAAGGAAGGAAAGGGCCCCACATGTGCAAGAATGTTTGTGGCAGCTCTTTTTGTAGTGGCTAGAAACTGGAAACTGAATGGATGTCCATCAATTGGAGAGTGGCTGAATAAATTATGGTATATGAATGTAAGAACGACCAGCAGGACGATTTCAGAGAGGCCTGGAGAGACTTGCATGAACTGATGCTGAGTGAGATGTGCAGAACCAGGAGATCGTTGTACACGGCAACAACAGTACTATATGAGGATTGGTTCTAAGGGACATGACTCTCTTCAGCAATGAAATGCTTCAAACCAATTCTAATTGTTCAGTGAAGAAGGCCATATACACCCAGAGAGAGGGATGTGAAATGTGGACCACAACATAACATTTTCATGTTCTCTATTGATGTTTGCTTGTATTGTATTTCCTTTATCGGATTATTCTTTCTTATAGATACGATTTCTCCTGAACAAAAAAATGATGTGTGGCAATAACTATACATATATTCGATTTAAGTATTCTAACATAATTATCATGTAGTGGATATCCTGCTATCTAGGGGAGGGGTGGGGAGTAGGGGGGAAAAATTTGCAAGAGAAAGCTTTGTAAGGGTTAATGTTTGGGAATTACCCATACATATGTTTTGCAAATAAAAAGTATTAATAATAATAAAAAAATAACTTTTTCCCAATTATTAAACTCTAATTACTCTGCTGGGCTGATTCTTTGCTACTGGATTGTTCGTATTTCAAGACATATATGGAAATATACCTGTATAATATATGCAATATATATTATATATACATATATATTATATATTCATACAATAGAAGCTGGAATATTTTGATATAAAGATAAGGGAGGCCACCAACATGTTACTTTGCCATTTTCTTTAGAATGAGCACATGGACTGAGGTCAATTTCAGATCTGATATTTTATATTCTAAGTTCCCTTTTAACTAGAAGTTCTGTGATCTATCTTACACACTCTTTTCTAGCTTTGATATCCCATGTCCTAAGATGCCTTCTAGATTTTTCATTTTAGGTTCTGAAAACTCTTCCAAATATGATATTCCATTAAAATGTTTCTTCCAACTCTGACTTTCTGTGTTCTCTCAATATTTCCAATGTTGCCATTCTATGTTCCAAGATCCTTTCCAGTCCTGATTTTTCTGTTGTAAGATTCCTTCCATAATTGATATTCTATTTTATTATATATATATTATATATATGTTATATATATAAATATTCTATTTATTAAGATTACATATATCTCTGATCTTTTATGTTCAAAGAATTAACTTTCTAAGTTCTTTCATTATTTCTAAGCCTGTACCTCACCATTTCCTATGACAATAATTGTCTGGAATCAGATAATACATTATTTCATATAATTACTTTTTTAAATACTTTCCAGGACATAGATCTCTGAGGGTTAGGAATCTAATTCTTTTGATTACAGTCTGGTATTACTCTGGGGATATGAGAATAGATATATAAAGCCTGTGTTATTCATAAATTTAGGTTCCACTGTGATAATTGCGCTCCTGCAGTTATTGGTAAGATTTTTTATTCTAGTTACTGGGATGGAATATACATACATACAAACATACATACATCTTGTTTTTGCAAGAGTTGATCCTTCAGAGGGGAAAGGTACAAACCTGTTTTTGTATCTAAAATTCATTGTACTCACTGATGACTCATCACCTTAGAAAGTCAAAATTAAGATATAAAATATTACTTGAGAGGGTAAACACAGTATCCCTTACTTACAACTAAACTACATACTACAATATCTACTATGTATGATGGAATCAGATTTCGTGGCAGAGACTAAGAACTCTAGGGAAGAAAAGAGAAATTTGATGTTTAATAGAAGGTTTTCCACAATATAGGATAGTGGTCAGATCAAAGTTTCCATATACATATTTTTATAAGAAACCACTGGATAGCTATCTAGTAGCTTAAGAGAACATTAGGGATTGACAATTTTGGAGACAGGCGCAAAATAAAGATCTGCAAGAAATGAAAATAAGCTTTGACTATCTCACAGTCATATAAACTCACTTTATTTCTGGAAATGACTTGAAATCTCATTTTTCCCAAACTATGGTATCTCTGATGGAGAAATAAGCAAGATATCATATATCTTATCCATCCTGAAAAATGTAAGCTCTTTGAAGGTAGAGACTTTTTTTAAATAATTGTATACTCAGTATCTAGCATTCTGTCCTTAACTGGCACAAAGCAGACAATTATTAAATTATTGTTAACTCACCTTATACATCATCAGTTTATAATAAATGCATATTTAATTTTTATTAGAGTGTCCCCAAATGGCATATCCACACTGTCAATTCTTCATGTAGTGAGGTCTTACTACCATCCATTTAGTAACTAGGAAATGAACCCAGAATGCTGCTTAATCTCAAGAGATCACTAAGGGAATCAATCTAACCATATTCGGGTTACACTATCTCCTTTCTTCCATCTTCAAGCCTCATACTCCCAGATAAGCAGTCAGAAATTATCCACAGATAGAAAAGAGCAGCTCAATCTTTCCTTTTTTTTTTTTTTTTTTGCTGAGGCAGTCGAGGTTAAGTGACTTCCCCAGGGTCAAACAGCTGGAAGTGTTAGCTGTCTGAGACCAGATTTGAACTCAGGTCTTCCTGACTTCAGGGCTGGTGCTCTATCCACTGAGCCACCTAGCTGTCCTGACCTTTCCCATTTCTGTATGATTCATGAGAATGCATCTTTCTGTAAAGCATTCAATAATCTCCATGAATGCTAACTCACTAGTCAATTAGTGTATAGACTAGTTAGTGCCACAGCACTAATCTCTATGTCTTATACTCCTTCTACCACTTATCTCTCCAGCTAAATATTCTTTTCTGTTGTTTATGACAAATATATGTGGAATTAAATAGAGAAAATTCACTCATCTTTAAAACTATTTAAGAAGCTTTAATGAATCTTGCAGAACTTAAAGGAAGAAAGATGAAATTTCTAAATGGACCAATAGAAAGAACAAATTGATTCTGATTTCTAAACTATTACTTATTACTATTACTGATGTTATCTTGAGAGAACTACACCATGAAATAGTATTCATCAACTGAGATAATACATATATGTTTTGTAAAATCCAAAATTTTATATGAATTTAATATTATTAGTATTTCTTTTTGTTCTCTATTATCTTTAATCTTGCTTCCATATTTGTGTAGTTCTTTGAAAGATATATGGTGATAGGGATATTACATATAAATACATATACTCATACTAATATGCATATGTATATATGTACAAATATGACCATATCAGACTATTCATATAACTCTCATTTTCTTTTTTTCTGTCCCAGACCTGGAATGCTCTCTTTTTTTCATTTTTGCCCACTGCCTTTCCTGACTTCCAGTAACTCTTAACTAAAATTCCATTTTATACAGGAACAATCTTAATTATTATTTATTTAATCTGTATAGAGCTTATTTTGTAATATTTCTGTGTTGTCTCCCCATTAAATTGTTAGCTTCTTAAGGGCAGGGTCTTTCTTTTGTTCCCTTTTGTATGCCCAGAGTTTAGTAGAATACCTGCTATGTAGTAGGCAGTTAATACATATTTATTGACTGAATCTTAAATGGAATTATTTTTTCCATTTGCATCTTCAGAATTTCATTCATTCATTTATTCTTTCTTTCTTTCCTTCTTTCCTTCTTTCCTTCTTTCTTTCTTTCTTTCTTTCTTTCTTTCTTTCTTTCTTTCTTTCTTTCTTTCTTTCTTTCTTTCTTTCTTTCTTTCTTTCTTTCTTCCTTTCTTCCTTTCTTTCTTTTTTCTTTTTTTTTTTCTTTTTGCTGAGGCAATTGGGGTTAAGTGACTTGCCCAGGGTCACACAGCTAGGAAGTGTCTGAGACCAGATTTGAACTCAGGTCCTCCTGACTTCAGGGCTGGTGCTCCAACCACTGCGCCACCTAGCTGCCCCTCTTTCTTTTTTCTTTTTCTTTTTCTTTTTCTTTTTTGCTAAGGCAAATGGGGTTAAGTGACTTGCCCAGGGTTACACAGCTAGGAAGTGTTAAATGTCTGAGACCAGATTTGGACTCATGTCCTCCTGACTTCAGGGCTGGTGCTCTATCCACTACACCACCTAGTTGCCCCTAAAATGTCATTCTTAGTAATTTTCTTTGCCTCTAGGGCTAGCTTTCCTGGTAGCACTTATTACTCTAGGAGATACTACCAATTTCTCCTCTTAAATTTCTGACATTTTTTTTCTTAGACTCTAGGTTGCAACCCCTGACTGACTTTATTTGTAAGAAACCCTGGAATGAAGTTGTCTCTTACTAATCAAATCATTTTTGTCCCTAACATCATTTCTCCCTATTAGTGAGAATTTGAGCCAAAATGGAATTTTCCTTCATTGGTTCTTCCTATTTGTGGAATATGACATCACCACTAAGAGAAGAAAAGAATTCATTATATTCTCTGTTTTGATGAGAGAAAAAATCATTAAATGTTTGTACAGTTGAAATTCCTAATTTTTTTTCTTTTTCTGCCTAAATATTTTGTAGTCTGGTTTAATGAATGATCTGTTCTCCACTGAACTTTACTCCCAACTTTCCATCATTCTTACTCCCCCTGATTCTTGTATCATTGGTTTTATTTCAAAAGTTCCATTGGGAAAAATCTCTCTCTGTGTTTCTCTCTCTGTGTCTCTCTCTGTCTCTGTCTCTGTCTCTGTCTCTCTCCACACACACACATGCACACACATGTATATATATGTATATGCACACATATATAGATATAGCTAGAGATATGGATATGGATAGATATATGTATTTAAGTTTGCATCCTTTTGTCATGACCTCTAGTTTTTTTTTTTTGTTTTTGTTGTTGTTATTGTTGCCTAAAATTTGGACATTCCAAAACAAACATTTGAATTTTACTGAAATGAATTTTACTACTGGACCTTTTCTAATTCTCTAATATCTAACTTGGGTGATATACATACTCCCCCATATTTTATCACTTTGAAGCCATTTTAATTATATTTACATGAGTGTTGGCAAATCAATTCTTACCAGATTTTGTTAGGTATACTCTATTGCAGGCCAGGATTTTTTCATCCCTATATTTTAAGCCATCATACAAATTGCATTCTCAGAAATAAATTTGATGATAAATATTTTATACCACCTACTATGCAGGTATCAAACTAGAGATAAATACTGGAAATACAAAAAAAAAGTAAAAGACAGTCTTAATTCAAGAGGCAGAGAAGAGAAGGGGAACATTCCAATTTTAGGGATTAGCCAAGTCAGGAAATGAAATTTTCTGTTTGAAGAACAGTATGAAGAGCAGAATTACTACATTACAGACTATATAGAGATGAATAAGGTGTAAGAAGATGGTAAATATAAAGGGCCAGGTTATGAAAGACTTTGAATGCTAAAAAGAAGATTTTAGATTATATCATGGAGATGATAATGAACCACTGGAGTTTATTGAGAGGGTTGACAAGGTCAGAGGTGTGCTTTAAGAAAATCTTTTTGACTGTTAAGCAGAGAATAGATTTGAGTTGGAAACACTTGTGCTAGGTAGACCAACCAGCAGCTTTTTGCAATAATCCAAGGATGGGATGTTAAGGATCTGTACCAGAGTGATGGAAAGTGCCAGAAAAGAAAGTGGATGTGAGATATTATAAAGGTAAAATGGACAGATTTTGACAATTGATTGAATATGGTGGAATGAGGGAGAATGAGAAGTTAAGAATCAGACCTTTGTTAATGAAAAGTTAAGAATCACAAACTTTGTTTGCTGGAGAGAGACTTGTTAGCCAGCTCTATTTCTCAACTTGATTGTTTAATTCATTAAACTTTATTTTTAATAGGAAGCAGTGAGGAAAGCAGTCTGCCCATATGGATTCAATTTCCTATTGAAGAATCATTTATGCCTACCTGAATCATTAAAAGTAGGTAGTTGTCATCCATGTTGATAAGTCTTAGGACATTCTTTGCTATGTGTTGGATAAAAGCAGAATTTTCTGTTGCTTTTATCAGACCCAAAATAGCTATCTCACTATTTGTGAGAATTGATCAGCAATTAATATTAAACATTCTTGACCCTTTCTGTTTGCTTCTGAAGTTTTATACTATCATTGTTTGGAGCTCAAGTAGTTTATTCTTTAAGCATTTCCACCATTCTTCTTCAGGAAAAATATTCAAGTATTCTTTCTCTAACATTTAATTATATTTTTTCCACATCTTTCTCTTTTGTGAAATAGCTTTGCACGCCATATCCTGATCTATCTATCTATCCATCTATATTAATTATGGACACTTATATGTGAACCTTAGTGGATTATTATCTCTCCATAACTAGACATCCCAACTAAACTTCTTTTTTTAGTCTCAACAACTCAATAGCCATGCTCAACCTGGCACAAATCACCTTAATTTACCAATTCTTCCCACTCACCAATCTTCTCTATCAATTTTAGTTTTTCTTTAACTGTTCTACTTACTTTAAATCCCTTCACTTGTAGGGTTTTGCCAACTACCTTCTTCTTCCTTTTTTATTCCTTCATTTTGCATTTCATGTTCTAATGTATTTAAAAATTTTCTTTTCAAAAGCACAAGTATGATTATTCTAAACCTGTCTTTTTTCTCTTCCACATATAGATCAAGTTACAGAATCACCAAACTGAAGAGTTGGAAAACATCAAATACTACTTAGTCAAGGTTTCCAATAAGTGATAATACTCTGATTATATCCCAAAGCAAACATTTCTCTCTGAAAAGTCTTTAATTCCTAAGAATTCCTTTTCCCCTTAAACATGGAGAAAGTTAATCACACTGTAACTGAATTCATTCTTGTGGGTTTTACCACAGACCCTGTGATCCAGCTGGTACTCTTTGTGGTATTCCTTTTCATATATTGCATGACTGTGGTAGGAAACATTACTCTGATTACATTAATTTGTACAGACTCCCGGCTCTACACAGCTATGTATTTCTTCATCGGGAACTTGTCTTTTTTGGATCTCTGGTATTCCAGTGTTTACACCCCTAAAATCATGTTAACATGTGTCTCTGATGACAAAAGTATTTCCTTTGCTGCTTGTCTGGCTCAGTTTTTCTTCTCAGCTGGGCTAGCATATAGTGAATGTTACTTGTTGGCCACCATGGCATATGACCGTTATGTTGCCATTTCAAAGCCACTGCTGTACTCCCAGGCTATGTCCCCAAGATTATCTTCATATCTTGTAGCAGCTTCTTATATTGGAGGCTTTATTAACTCTATTATCATTACAAGTGAAACATTCACCCTGACTTTCTGTAAGGGTAATGTCATTGATGACTTCTTTTGTGATCTGCCCCCACTGGTAAAGCTAGCTTGTGATGTGAAGGACAGTTACCAGGCTGTGCTCTATTTTATCTTAGCCTCCAATGTCATCAGTCCTACTGTGCTCATCCTGGCTTCCTACCTCTTCATCATTGCTGCCATTTTGAGGATTCGTTCTACCCAGGGCAGACTTAAAGCCTTCTCAACATGTGGTTCCCACCTGACAGCTGTGACCCTATACTATGGTTCCATTCTTTACATTTATTCCCGTCCTAGTACTAGTTACTCTCTAGAGAGGGATAAAATTGTATCTGTGTTCTATACTGTGGCAATGCCCATGTTGAACCCAATGATCTACAGCTTTAGGAATAAAGATGTCAAAGAAGCCTTAAAGAAAATGCAAGGTCAGATATGTGTTTCCTAAATAGAAATTGTAGAAAAGGAAGGAAAAATAACACAGGCTAATATGTTTATTAACATTTTTTCCTCCAAAAACTAAAAAATAAATTTCCAGGGTTGAGAAACCATTCTACATCTCTAATTCAAAACTATTGTTTTAACATATTTAATATATTGTACAATATAATATGTTAATCTATTTATAATATATTGTATCAACATTTTCTGTTTGAATGTGCTTATTAATGTTTTAGGATAAGAGGAGGATATTTCCTCCATTTTGCTTATTGTAGTTTTCAGTATTTAAAAGCCAGAAGGACTTTACTTATTATCTATTATTCCCACCCATTCATTTAAAAATATTCATTAAAAATTATGATTTTTGTTTATACCAGCTATTTTTCAATCACAGCATTCATCACTTTTTTCTTTATTAAAGCTTTTTATTTGCAAAACATATATATGGGT
>JAJPUD010013710.1:3092-17192 GCA_023553655.1 Myrmecobius fasciatus
ACACACACACACACACACACACACACACACACACACACACACACACACCCTCCCTTTGGTACATTTCTGTGATGCATATTTCATTTCAACAATGTTAAGTGTGCCCTAGCCATTGCCTGACAGTGCTAAGGCTGCTTTCACTCTCTCCATGTTGTCTGCTGATGAACAGAACCTAAGTGGGCAAGATGGGCACAAGAGTTCATGTCTTAAATCCCAATTTGTGGAGTAAAGTTCCTGGGATTTACTATTCCCTACTCCCTTCATCTTTCTTAATTTAGTGCTTATTCATGGCAACCTGCTGCTAGTATTATAACTAGTGGCTCAGAGCCTTCCAAAGCTCCAAGTTCACATGGATCAAGTTTGATCCTGAGAACCTGACTCCAAGAGGCCTAATTTTTCTTTTTGACTTGTTGCCCCTACCCTGGAGAAATTTGCCCAGAATGAAGCTCCAGGGAAATTTTTAAAAATAAATAAATATATAAAACTCATACTTCAGCTATGATTCATGTTTATGCTTCCCTCAAAACTTGTAACAATCATTCAATGTACAATATGAGTATTGGGTATGGGACATGTAGATGATACAGAGGATAGGGCACTGGAGCAAAAGTTTGGAAAACTATGAGTTCAAATCTGATCTCAAACACTTGAACCTAAGCAAATCATTTAATTGCTATCTGACTCAGTTTTCTTAACTATGAAAGGGGGAAAAATAGTAGCACCTACCTCCCAGAGTTGTGAGAATCAAATGCAAATATTTGCAAGCCCTATTAAAATGCAGTTATTATTAGTATCATATCACTATTATTATTATTTTATCCCAACAGAAAATTCATAAGGTGGAAAGGTGTCAACAAATAGATATAGAAACATGAAGTATCCAAATACCTCATTTGACTAGACTCCCCTTCCTCTCCTCCACAACCTTGGGTAAACACACTTTTGGTGGGCCACTGAATAAAGAATTCTCTTCACTTTGGACCTATACTTTCCAAGAAATTCATGGGAATAATAGGAAAGGTTGGCAATATATAGATCTCCTGGCCCCTCAAGATGGCTTCATTTCTTCATCAGTAAGGACTAATAGTCCTCTTACTTCTCTGAGTTGTGGGGAATCTCTTTCCAGAAAAAAGGTTCTAAAGCCCTAATTTAAAAATTAAAAAACTAGCATAATTTTTAAAATTATGAACATGGGTAGAAAAAAATTTTCTCCACCAAGAACCATTTGGATATTTATAACATCATTTGAGGGCCTTAGAAAATTATCTACTTATAGAACTCCAGCAGTTGTACTACTAGCTTTCAGCTCATCACCTGGGCTGATTTTGCAAATGATTTTGTGGGTCTTAAGTGACACTTGGCTGGAGGTTCCCTCCCACCCCTACTCCAAAAGGTCTAGTACCTAAATGCTCAAACTGGTAAATTCTCAAACTTGGAATTACCCTCAAGACTGGGAAAATCCATTTTCAGAATCTTTCCTCTTAAAATCACATGTAAGCTCATATTTGTGTCTGTGCTTTTGTAAAAATTTTTATCAATGAGTTAACTTCCTCCCTGTCTTGGGTATCTTACGAAATCTTGTTTCCAACCTGTTCCCAGAAAATTAAACCAAAAGACAGAACAAGGTAGAAAGACTAAGAGTTTTAGGAACTCCTGTCCTCTAGCTTGTCTTGTTCTTAACCTGCAAATTGTCTTTGGAGCACTTCCTACATTCTGGTCTAACAATCCAAGAGAATATTCAAGAAAAGGGCAAGCTGCCATGACTTTCCTTTATATACCACTGGAGAAAGGATTTTATTCTAATGAGAATCTGGTCCCCTGAACCAGAACCACCCAAACATCAGGAGGCAACTTCAATCTATAGAATCTAATCACGTAGGTGGCACTCATTAACATAATTGCTCAGATCCCCTTATCCTAGAAATTCTTAACCTCTTTTCACTGTACAAACATCCCATGAAAAGAGGACAATATTTTGGGAAGAAGGAATTCAAAGCCATCTAATTTAAGGTATTTTCAAGGATAATTTAAAAATGTATTTTCTTGATTAACAAGCTTTTATTTTCTCTCCTCTCTTCCCTTTCCCCTCAAAAGAAAAACAAAACAAAATCCTTGAAACAAGAATGCACAGTAAAGCAAAACAAATTCCTATCTTGACCATTTGTCATTTTGACATGTAAGAATCTTTTCTTATTCAATGACTTTACTAACTAATCCTATCTCTCAAATATAACTCTCCTGTTGTCTGCAATCCAACCAAAACTAGATTGTTTTCTGTCTCCTAAATTGTTAGAGACAAAGAACCTGTTAGAGACAAAGAGGTCTGTTAAACATTACCAAACCCCTGCCCCCAAAAAGTGCATACCAGGAAGCCGGATACGATCAATTACCTCAAGAAAGTGTCAAGCAGGCATGAGAACATCCTGCTTCAAGAGGTCACACATACACAAAGATAATCACCACATTCCTCCCCTCACTCAATTTCCTGACATATGGTCAACAGATGTTACATCCTTTGTTATATGAAAGTTTGCTTTGCTACATGGCATTTGCCCCACAACGTATATAAACCCTGTACTTTGCCTCAATAAACGAGCTATTCTGTCCCTATACAGAGTGGTCTCCATTCTTTCCTTTCACAGCCCATCCCCAGGTTGAAGCCTCCCCAGCCTTCGGCTCACAGGCTGATTCGAGACTTCAGGCACCCTTAGTTCGAGACCCTCGGGACGGGTCACTAAATATACTTCCTCTTCTCTCCACTAGGAAAGTCCCTCCTTCTCCATTTGTTAAATTGGTATTCATTCTTTAAAGAACTCCAAACTCCTTGAATCACTAAAAGATCTTTCCTCCTTCTGAAGGCATATAGCACTTTAATTCACACCATCATTCTTTCTTTGGATGTGAATAGCATTTTCTATCATGAGTCTTTTGGAATTATCTTAGATCATTGTATTTTAAGAAGAGCTAAGTCTACCAAAGTTGATCATTGCTAAATATTGTTGCTGTGTATAATATTCTGGTTCTGCTTATTTCACTCAGTATCAGTTCATGTAAGTCTTTCCAGGTTTTTCTGAAATGATCATTTCTTATACCACTATAGTACTCCATCACAATCATATACAATTTGTTCAACCATTCCCCAATTGGTGGGCATTCTTTCAATTTCTAATTCTTTGCTGACACAAAAAGAGTTCCTATAAATATTTGTGTATATGTAGGTTCTTATCCCTTTTTATGGAGTACAGACTTAGTAGTGGTATTGTTTGATCAAAGGGTATGCACAGTTTGATTATCCTTTGGGCATAGTTTCAAATTGCTCTTCAGAATGGTTGAATATAACTCTATACCATCAATTTCCTTATTTGTCAAAGAGAAAGTTGGTCTAAATGACCTTTATTATATCTTGTAGTATTAAAACAATGGTCCTGTTATTTTGACTTAAAATTATCTGTGTATATGTCACATTTCCTTAATAGAAGTACAGTGACAATGTAGACTATGTCCTATTCCATTTAGTGTATAGCACTTAGTAGGTTTTTTTAACAAGTACTCTTAGCAAAATATCTTCAGCAAGTGCTGAATAAATTATTTGGGTTTTTGTTGTTTTGTTTTGCTTTCAATTGGGAAAGTTGTATGTATGATTCTTTCTGACCTTGAATCATAAATTTCCTATTAGATATCTCAAATTAGATGTCCTTTAGACTTTTTAAATTCAATATATCCCAAACTGAACTCACTCAAACCCTCCCTTCTCCTTAATTTTCATATCACTGTGCATGGCACCATCAGTATCCTAGTCACTGAGACTGGCAACCTAGGTGTGATCCTCAACCCTTCACTTTCTCACTCCTTTCCCCATCTTTGATTTGTTGCCAAATTCTATTGTTTTTACCTCCACGACATCTCACATCTTTTGTCTCTTCTGCCACTGCCATTTCCTACTTCAGCTTCTTATTACCTCATGTCATATATTGCAATAATTGCAATCCAGTAACATTTTTCTCCTTGCTATTTCGTCAACAAGACATTCCATCTCCCTAATTTGAACATTTTCATGGGCTTGCTCCCATATCTAGAATTCTTTCCCTCCTGATTTCCACCTCCTGGTCCCCTTGGTTTCTTTCAAAATAATAGGTAAAATCCCACCTTCTACAAGAAACCTTTTCCAGACCTACTTAATACTTATGTCTTCCTCTATTGATCACCTCCAATTTGTCCTGTTTATATCTTATTTGTACATAATTGTTTGCAGATTAGTTCCCCCATTAGTTTGTGATCTCGTTGAAAGCAGGAAATAGAGGGGGATTTTGTTCATTGTTATTATTGTTGTTGATGTTATTTTTTTTTATCCCCAGCACACATTGTTAGAATGTAGTAAGTTCTTAATGTTTGTTGACTGTGATGATTTAAACACAAAATAATACATTCAAATTTCTATGTATATTATTTGTAATATATAGGGGTGGTCATTTGTGTTAGTGACTCTATTGCTCCTTCACCTTTGGCTTGGGGAGGCATCATGAAAGTATTTCACTGAATTCAACAAATACTTTTTAAGGTGCCTACTATGTGCAAGATATTATGCTAAATTCTGAGATTACAAAACCCAAATTCCAAAATATTATCTGTCCTCAAGGAGTTTATGATCTAAGAGAGGGATAGGATTTTACAGATAAGGGAAGAGTGTGGTAAATGTAAAGAAAACAGTATCTAACAATGAGGTGTGAGGGATCATTTTCAGCTGAAGGGAATCAGAAAGGACTTAATGGAGAAGGAAAAAAAAGGCTTTGTCCCCATTATGGAGATATAAACAGCAAGAAGGTAAGCATTAAGTAAAAGACAGAATAAGATGGAGAACAGTTCAATTTGACTGGAAACTTAAAATGGGAATAATATGAAAGAAGCATGGAAAGAAAGTTTATAGAAATTGTGGATGCTTTGATACCAAGTTAAGAAGTTTTTTATATTATAATGTAAAAATGGAGAATTACTGAAGATTTTGAGCAAAAGAATGATGTGAGTGAATCTCTATGTTAGATTATTTTGGCAATCTTATGTAAAACAAACTGGAGAGTTGTTCTACAAAACAATTTGAAATTTTGGAAAAAAGATCACTTAAATGTTGATATCCTTTGATCCAGGAAACCCACTATTGGATGTATACCCCAAGAAAGTCCAATATATAAAGAAAGATCACTCACTCACACACACACACACACACACACAGTACTTTTCTGTGGTAGCAAAGAAAATGGAAACAAAATGAACACTAAATTGAGGAAGCATTGAACAAATTTTAATGTATCAGTGTCATGGAATACAGTTGTGTTAAAGGATAAGTAAGAGGAATTTAGAGGAATATGGAAAAATTTGTAAGAACTAATTCAGAATAAAATAAGCAGAATAAGGAGAACATAATTTGCAATGACTACTACTTTGAAAGGCAGCTGCACATTCACTAATTGTAATGAGCAGTTTCTACCTTTTGTATTTTTTATCCTTCCTTTTCAAAGAAGAATAATGAGATAAGTGTTGTTTTGACTATTATGTGAATTGGATTTAAGTGAGTCAGAATTGCACAAAGTTGTTAGCTTACTCTCTCTTCTAGAGTCATTGAAGTCCAGAAGATAAAAGTCAGAATACTGGTAATGGCCAGAGATGAAGTGGATGATCTTGGCATCTTCATTGACTGACCAAGCTATAAGCCCTGCATGATTGTTGGAATAAATTGTTCTTATTCTATGGGGAAGTTTTCACATGTTTGGGGTAGACATCCCCCACTTCACTGATGAGTTAAGGAGCCATCAGTTATCCTCAATCTGTTTTAGATCATCTTTGGAAATGTATTTACCAGGATGTAATGACTGCATGTGCTGCAACTTCTTGGAACCACAGGTAAAAGCTGGGTTGTATGCCAGAGGTAAATGAACAGTCCTGAAAAAGGTTCAGTAAGCCCTCATACCAAAGTGCTAGTTCTCCCATATTACTCCATATACCCATTTCTACAGTAGAGAACAGATAACGAAATGCCTTTCTTTGTTCAAGAAGTGGATAATTTTGGATAACAAATCTTACATACACAAGGCTACTTCTTCAAGTAAATTTGAGAACTTGGGAAACCTACTTCTAGAAATTCATGCTGATGCATGATGGAGGGTCCTGTTTTCCATTTTGAAGGCTGTTTTCTGTCCATTTACTTCACAGTGAAGAAAAACTTTAATTTGATTTTAAACCGAAATTGAATATATCTCCAGAAAGCTCTAATGGAGGAACTCCACCCCTCTCTCTTCCCTAATGGTAAGGCAAAAGCTGTTTTAAGACTTAAGGTAAGAAAGAGGTAATAGCAATGTTGCCAATAGCGATTTCTTCCTATCTGAGCCACCTTGGAGGATTAAAATTATCCCATCTACAATAAAAAAAAGTGTTGAGGACCACACTGAAGTGTGAACCCAGATAACCTGTAAAAAGGTCAAAGGTGACTGTACCAAAGGGGTACATCCTGCTGTGAAACACTGCACACTAAGGAGATTAAAGGAATGGTTTGTTATTACAATCTTTATCTTACTCTTTGAAGTTGAGCTAACAGACCCAAGGAAAAACCAACATTATCCACAGAATCAGAAATATCTGTCTGAAGGTCATAAAACAAATTTACTGACACAGGTGTTGCTTCAGAAAGAATGTATGCTTTTATTTTAAACAATAACAACTTTCCTGTACTTAGAAAATATGTATTCTGTGTAGAGATGGAAATAAATCAGAAGTAAAAAGGTCAAGAGACCTTTACTGCAATTGCCTCTCAAGTCTCTTTGTATCATTATCATCTCTCACATGATGTGTTCTATTCTGTTAGTCAGAATTAGATCCCAGCAGTCACTAGCAGTGACTCCCATGACAAAAGAGATTGAGGCAGAGCTCTGAGCCAGTGATATTATATTCCGGGGTTCTCGCCAATGAAGTAGACTTCAGATTTTGCCTCCTCTTTCCAGTTCTAGATGTCCAGACATTCAAGAACAGCTAGGCCAAAAACAGAATAATTCCATCAATTGACATGTGATGCATTAGCTAAAATAAGCAAAATAATATATCAACAGTGTTACAAGTTAGGTGAAGCAAAGAATATCTCCCAGAATTTTGCCCAGGGTCACACATGCTTTTGATTCTAGCTATATCATCTCAATAAAAATCCTTTTGTAAAGGCTAATTGGTGTATCCTAAAATAGGATTAGGGCAAGTAAGTGGTGAAGTAGAGCTATAGAATTAGAATTAGGAAGATTCAGTTTAATGAGTTCAAATCTGGTCTCAGATACTTAAGAGCTGTGTGACCCTGGGCAAAATCACTTAATCCAGTTTTACTCATTCTCTTTATGTATAAAATAATTTAGAGAAGAAAAGGCTAAGCCTTCCAGTATCTCTGCCAAGAAAGCCCCAAATGAGGTCACAAAGAATTAAACAACTGAAAAACTACTGAACAACAACAATGAAAGGAATATAATAGTCTAGGCAAGAAGTGACCCACTAGGGTGGGTCAAATCTGAGAAATATTTTTGAAGCAGAATTGGACAGATCTTAGAAATGTTTTTGTCTTGCCTTTTTAAAAATTTAATATTTCCAAGTAATATGTGTAAAAACAATTTTTAATATTCATTTAAAAATTCTGAGTTTCAAATTCTCTTCCTTCCTCTTTCCCCATCATTGAGAAGGCAAGCATTTTGATGTTATAATATATGCACATGTCTTACCAACTTATTGAGGAGGACATAGGAGAGGGAAGAGTTAAATATAGCCCAGAGGTTTTCTAGACTCTGTAACATAGAAGATTATGGCACCATCAATAGAAGTTGGATTTCATAGGCTTACAGATCTAAGAAATAATTTAAAACACCTTCTTTATTGAAAAAATGAGGGAAAAACCTCTAACTTTCTACAACTTATAAATTCTTTACCATATAATTTAGAATGAGATGTAATTTGCTCAAGGTCATATTTTAAATCATGGTTTAGTCAGGATTATAAATTTGGTCTAACTTCCAGATCAGATTTCTCCCCAAACCCATTGAGATTCTGGAGGAGATGAAGCGATAAAATACCACAGAGTGATTCTGTGCCAAAGCTGCTCCCTGCCAGCCTATTAGGTTTAGCATCACCATTTCCACTGAAGTTAAGGAGTCCAGGAGAATTAGCAAGCTTAAATGGAAATAGACCAGGAGAGAGAAAGAGCAGGAACATTCATTGAATTAGTAATAGACAGAATATGTTAAAGAAAGGAGCTGCTAGAGTCAACATTATAGTCCTGCTAAATCATAGTTTTATAAAAAGTTTTGTGAAATATCTGGAGATGTAGGTGAGTAGTTTGTTTCAAAGCAGATCAAAATTTTATAAGCTGTTTGGAAGATATTGATTTTATCCTGTACCGGATTATGACAATTTTCTGAACTAGGTGACAAAGTCTGTGATAAACATTGGGCTTGAGATTCATATAACATCATATGACAATGATAACTTTGAAAACTGTTTCTGAATCTGTTTTGTTAATAAGTGGGTAAAGCATAGCACTGCAGGCATAAACAAGTTGATAAATGATATAGCCTGTCACTACTACTCTTTAAAATAACAAAACTTAAAATCCTAAGCTTAAAAGCCAGAAGGGACCTTATATATCATATAACCTAGCCCTTAATTTATAGGAGAAAACTGGGGGCCATTGAAGTTAAATGTCTTATCCAAGGATATTTTCTTTTGGTAGTAAAATCTGATTAATCATAGTTATCCTTTTCATATCAGGTTAGAGGGCATGACACACTCTTGATGTGGAAAATAAGCATAACAGTTTTTTGGCCTTCCCCTTGTACCACAGAAGATGTCTGAATTTTTTCTTTTTCTTTTGTAGAGGTGTTGACAAGACCTTATTATAAAATTTGGGTTATTTGGCCATAGGCTCTGTGTTGTCTGCTGCCCTTCTGTGTTGTCTGTGGCTTCCACAAAACTCCTTTCAAATTCCTACATAATTTCTTATTCTGGCCCATGATATATTAAAACCATGGTGGAGGAAGTTGTGATCTGGAAGGGGTAACTAAAATAGTAGATTAATAGAAGGAATGTTAGAGGTTTTGTAGGCTACTTCCTCATTGCCCAAATGTGTGGGATGGATGCTAGACCCCCTTTCCCAAATTAACTAATCAGAGACATCTTCAAATACAAAGAGGAAACATTTAGTCCCTCCAGGGAGAGGCCCAGACACACACCTGGGAACTATCCCAACTCCCACCATGTGCTCATGGAACCTGACTAGCTTCCAGCTTGTCGGGGATTTAAAAAGCAAAAGACCCAAGCCTTTTCATTGGATAGACTAAAAGAACATAGCCATCCTTGACCAATGTTCTCTGCTTTCTGTGGGTCACATCACTTCCTGTAATAACTTCCTGAATGTCTGACCTGGCTCTGGAAATAGGGATCATGTGACTTAGGCCTAGTCTCATAAACTGAGAAAACGTCACCCAGTCAGTCCTATTCACAAATGAGGAAACAGGTGTGAAAAATCAAATAAGATAACAATTGTATTAGTTTACCCAGCTAGCAGGTAACAAACACTTTATATGTAGTAGCCATTATAAGTGCTATTATTGTCAGTAACTTCTTGTAGACTGCTCCTGGCAACAAAGAAAACTAAAATGGCATTCTGAATTCATGCTCTCTTACTTCTATTAAAATGGGTGAAGTGTATTTTAATCTCTCCCCTCTGGAACCAAGATTAAACATTGCATTTAATTTTGATTTTGAATTTTTTAGTATTGTTTTTATTTACATTATCCTAGTCATTTTGTATGTAAGAATGGAAATTGATTTAAATGCAGAGCAGCCCTGCCTGCTTCTGGCCAGCACTAAAGTTTTGTAGATGACTAATCAATTCCTTTATTGGCTGCTGAGCAGGAGGAGCTGATGATTCAGAGTATCTTTAAAAGGGTCTCAATCTGAATCTCAATCTCGATGTTCTATCAGGATTATTTGAGTTTTCCCCCAAATTGGGTGACTTTCTTCCTGCCCACGCCACACATAATGACTACTCCCACATAAAGCAGAGCAGAATAAAAGAACTGAGCCTGGATCTTGGGGCCCTGGCTTTATTTTGTAAGTTCTTTTTTCTTGAGTATAGGTGAAATCCTCAGAGGGGTGCATTTAATCCTGGAGGCAAGAATAACAATAATCATAAACTATTGAATCCTGTTTTAAATCTTTTTGTCAATGCGTATCTTTGGGTCTTTCATGTATTAAGCATTTCACTGTATAGAAGAAACAAAAAGCTGTTCATATTTGATTAATATTGTCCATTGATTTTGAAGAAGGCCTAGACATTAAACCAAACCTAAGTTTTAAATATTTTTTTTCCACAGAGGATGCTGTAGGGGATGTAATAAGCTAAAAATGAAAGAAAAAGACTTTAACCCCTCCTTTAGGTGGTCAGGCTTTACTAGGACTAACCTCAGTCTCAATCACATGTATAAATCTAGAGCAAAGCTTCCCTTACATGGTGCAGAGTACTAACTCCATGGGTATAGCAGCAGTTCAAGTTGTTTCATATGTAATATATACATATAAATATATAAATGTATATTTAACATTCTATTATAATAAAATTTTATATTTTATATTATTATGTAACATTCTATTATATTTGTCTTATATAACATTTATAATATTATTTAATGTATAATATATTTAACATCATATATGTATACATATACAATTTTCTGAGTTCTGTTGTCTGGTAGAAACTCTTGCACAGTCCCAAACCTCAGTATCAGTAATAATGTACTTAATATACTTTTCTGTTGTGGAGTAGAGTTTTAAATTCAACTGAAAAACTTTGTAAACACACCTGAAAAATTCTTATAAAGCAGAGCACATGGGATTTCAAACTTCTAGTGACTGCTGGGGAAACTTGGGTAAATTTCAGGTGATAAGCAATGATTAACAAAGCTAACAATAGCATTTAGAGACTTTCTTATACTCCTGCTCTGGCACTTATGGTACTACAATCTTATAAACTATGCTATTATGGTAATAAAGTTGAATGAGCTTTGTTAGGAGTTTCAACATGAATCTTTGGACTAAAGAGTAAGTGCACAACAGGACAATATTCTGACTCCTTAGAAAACAACACAGATTATCATTTTCTTATCTCATTCCTGTTTTGTAATTGTAGGTGAGGGCAGGATTATAAAAACAAGAACACTGGTTTCTACATTTCCAAAGATTACTAAATTCAATGTCCTTAGTCATACCTTTTTTTTTTCCCCCAGAAGAAAAATCACATGAAAACCAAGCTTTTCAGAACGATTCATTTCTTACGATTTTTTTTCTTTCTGGAATTTAATTGTTAGTTCTTTTGAAGATAGTGTTTCTTTAGAAATCAGATGACTGTGTTTTGCAAAATACAGTAAGTGAACAGAATACATATATCATAATTTCACTTACTTGAGTAATGAAAGCTATATTTGGAACAAAACAGTCTTTGGTTATGTAATTATACCTACATTTAAATGCAGTTTTTATGGTCATGCATTTACACTAAATAAATAAATCTCAGTTTTATTACAACTCAAACTTTATGATAATTAATTTGCTATTACAGTAGTCATTTATTAAAGGGATAAAATGGATTATTTTTAGAACTTTCTTGAGAATCAAGTAGATGGTAAAATATAGTATTGATGTACATAATACATTCTTCAGAAAAAAAAAATTAATGAATTTTTTTCAATTTGAAGTTTAAAGCAAAGATTAGCAAACTACAGCCAGAGAGCCAAATGCTGCCCACACCTTTTATTGGATGCCCCCAAGCAAAGAATAATTCTTAATTTAAAATATCAAGAGATGCTTAGATTGCTTCTTTTCAAGTAATTATGAAAACTTGAAGGAACTCTAGGAATTTTCAGAGAAAAATGAATATGGACAAAATTCTTGATAAAAATCAATAGAATGTCATTACCTACCACTCTGATGAAAGCTTAAATATACCTCTCAGTGAAATAAATATTCTTACTCTAATTTAGTGTCCAGACATCAAAAATACATGATAGATAATAGACAAAATAGTCTATAAGATTCTTAGTATCTGCTACTAAGGTTCCTTCTAGGGCTTAAGGATGATTGTGTGAAGGTGGTGAAGTAGGTCAGAAAATTCCAAGCACTCCAGATTTCCCCCATAAACAAAACAAAATTGTGCCTCAGGTCAAATGTAGATGTGATGTGACTTATTTTCTTCCCTTTTCAGGAAAAAGGCCAAATCCTGTTCATATACAATAATGTGAAGTCAGAGTCTATTGTTAATTCATCCATCCTGTCACCAATATAATTAGCATTTTTAAAAACATTCACAATAGCCTTTGAGACAATTTTGATGGGAATTTAGCTCTCCCAGATTGTCTTATCATGTTAAAACAGTTATAATGTAAACTCTATTAACCATAATTGCATATAAAAAGGAAGTTAGCTTTCCCAGGCTATATTGTTTGGCAAATCTTTAGACAGGTCTGGGACCTGGTCTGCCAAGTGTATTCCATCTAGCTCTCTGACCCTTCCTTTTGAGTATAGACCTTGGCACCTGAGAAACCCTCAAGGCTATATTTCCCCTATGAAAGATGAAGATCTTTCCTAATATCTTTTTCAGAACTAAGCCCACTATGAGGTTATTCTCACTCCCCTGTCATAGTGCCTTTCCTCTAATTGTGTCTTTCTCCTTATGCTAGTTGACTCTGGTCAGTAAAACCTTCCAGTCAATGGCTTACTCCCACCTCACAGAATACTTCCTTTCTCTTAGTTAATTGTGAATTCCCCGGGGAACTCATCTTTTTCCTTTGCCAACTATATGCTCTCCTAACTTTATTTCATAGTTGCCACTTCTGGTGCCTATTTTATCTTTTATTTTGTCTATAAACTTCTAAATAAAGCTCCTTTGGCAAAGAGAATGGCCATTGTGAATCTGTCACATGTTTATTTTGAACCTCATCAAAGGGTGGGAAACAAGTAAGACTTGAGAGAACTGAGGTCCTCCTAGGATAACAGAGGAACACCTGAAAGAAAGACTCCAGGAGAGATGAATAACCAAAGTGAAGTGTAAACACCTCTAGGCTAGTTCCATTGAAACTAGCAGGGAGCCCCAGGGATAGCTGGGTTTGGAGGCAATCTCAGCCCAAACTACAGGAATTTTCATCTCCTGGGCAACAGGGGGATTTTGGGGGGAGGGTCTACAACAAGGAAAATTGAGGAAAGATCTACTGATTAGAAATGTCAGGCACAGCTACACTGCAGATATGCAGCTGTGGGTGAGAAGAAACCAGCACAACTAGTGAGTGCAATAAGCAATGAGAGAGGGTAGCTGCTGGCTGTGGGCACTTAAAAGAGATTGGAGTTCATGGTTTGGAGTACTATCCCCTGCACCCTAGAACTAGAGTTCCACTATTAAGTTTTTGTTTTTTTTTTTAATTAGCTGGCAAAGGAGAAAGAACCCAACCATAGAAAGTTATTATTTTAGGAATGAGGAAGCCTGGGGTTCATCTTCAGAGGAGGATATTGAATGGGATGGAAAAACTGTAGTTTTTCATAGGGAATTGTTAACTAAAACACTGCTGGAAGTGATTAAGTATGGCTTTTTAAATAACAAAGGCAGACTATTTGCAAGAGGTCTGATAAATATCTGTGATGTCAACAATGTCAGGCAGGCTGGAAATACCTTGTTCTGGAGATTGGCAGGTCCTGGGTACCTATGACTCTCTACCTGTAAAACATCTGTTCAAGCTAGAAAAGATGGCCTCATTTTCCTCCATGGCTTGCCCCGAGGGAAAATGATCATCCAGAATTTCGTGATATTCTAATAAACTTCTAATCTTTACTTTGAGAGACCTCTGAGTAATGATTTTGAATTTGGGGGGGGGGTCGCAATTTTATCCCAAAAATTATTGAAAAAAAAAAAAAAAAAAAAGTAATGTTAAGAGGTCTATCCCTATACCCTATCCCAAAGATATCTTAAAGGAAGGAAAGGGCCCCACATGTGCAAGAATGTTTGTGGCAGCCCTTTTTGTAGTGGCTAGAAACTGGAAA
>JAJPUD010013710.1:27192-43271 GCA_023553655.1 Myrmecobius fasciatus
AAAATGGGACTATTTAAGTAATTTATTTCCTCTTCTGTTAACCTCGGAAATTTCTTCCATTTCACTTAGGTTATCAAATTTACTGGGCAAAGTGACTCCTAACTATTGCTCTAATTTCCTCTTCATTGGTGGAAAGTTCTCCCTTTTCATTTTTGAGACTAGCAATTTGATTTTCTTCTTTTCTTTTTCTAATCAGATTAAAAAATGTATCTATTTTGTTGTTTTTTTTTTTCATAAAACCCACTTTTAGCTTTATTTATTAATTCAATAGGTTTTTTTTTTTAACTTTCAGTTTTATTAATGTCTCCTTTTATTTTTAGAATTTCAAGTTTGGTATTTGATTGGGGGTTTTTAATTTGCTCTTTGTAGTGGGAGGACCTGCCAACCCCCCGCCAGCCTTGGATATCGGGCCAAATGTGATTTGGATAAACCGAGGGAAATTTGTGCAAAAGTGAATAAGATGGCGTCTAGGGTGGAAGGGGGTTCTACCCGCACAATGTGCCAGCTCCAGGGCCCCCCTCCTGAGTGGCAAGGTGGCAAGTTCCAGTAGCAAAGGGAGGTATTCCAGATCCGGAGGGGAGAACAATACTGGTATATCCTGTAGACCTTATTAGGAAAGGAATGCATACATCATACTTGCATGTAGCTTCTTGGTATAGAGAAGAATCTCCTTTTTAGAGAGTAGTTAGTTACTATAGGCTAGAGTAGGCTTATGTTATCTTAAAGGAGCAGAAGGAATGTACCAAGGTTATAAAAGTGATAACGAGCTTCTGAATAACCAGAGTCTTTCACCATCTTGGCTCTTGCCCCTCAAATACTCACAGGTTTCACCATTTCAAGTTTTGTTATATCAGGTGACGGGGTTTTGCTAGTCATATAAGACCTGGGTCACTTGGGAGTTTGGACCAAGACATCGAACATCTGGCACACAAAGTGGTTGTCACATATCCCCATGGTTGCCAGTGATTCATGCAGTTCATGCCCCATGCAAAGATCAGTGTGGGGGAACCACGTGAAGCTTCCTGCAGATGCAAGAGATGTGCCCACATTCCCCAAGGATGCTTCATGGTAACTGTGAGAGGACTTGTGCACTTCAGCCTTTGGGAAGTAGGAGGAGTTTTTGTTTGTTATATTGTGAGTAGGCCTGCTAAGTTTATACGTTAGTGGATGAGATAGAGGGTTTTCTATCATGGGGCTAAAGTTCTCTTCAGAATAGTTAGAACAAAGAGATTATATCAGGATAATATATAAGAAGGCAAGAGATCTAGGAGTAACATTGCATATTAAGAATATTAAGAAGTTTATTGACATAGGGCAGCAAGTTTACCCATGGACCATAGAAAGACCCCCAGTCTCAATGTAATTCTGTATTGTAGGAGGAGAACAACGTGCAGATTATGATTCAACTAAGCCAGAAGAATTGAGAGATGATACCTTTTTCTTATATTATATTATTAAAAGTGCTTTCCAAATAGAGGAAAGGAAAGTAGAGAATTAACCTAGGGAATGGTCAGAAACTAGATAAGGGCTCCTCACCCCCACCTGTGGTTTCTAAGCAATGGGAGAAAAACAAAGAGGGGGAGGTGAGAACAGAACAGAAACATATTGGTTAATTGGTAAAATTATGCTTTAAATTTTGTCAAATTTAATTTTGAACAGGTGTGTTAGTTTTATGGAATTATTTAGCTATTCCCTATATTGTGAATCTTAAAAGTTTTGAAGGAAAGGAAAAAATAAAGAAAGGAGGAAAGAGATGAGTTTACATAGATGGGATTAGGAAGATTGATTTGGAGAAACAGAGGACAGTCCAAGTGATTTCTGGAAAGAATTGAGAGACAAGAGAGAGCAGCAGTGAGAGAGAAAGAGATAAGAAGGAACAGCATAGAAATAAAATGCTGGTTCAAACTGTAAAGGAAGCTAACTTGGCTGCCACTCAAGGTCATGGAAGAAGATGGAATCCTGGCAGAGTAAACAAAAGATTCCAACAGAATAAGGGAAAGCAGGACTCTCCTCAGGAAAAGGAGATAAGGGAGCAGAGAGTGTTTTTTAAAGGGACAGCTCTCTTTTACATGGTGTTAATTGACTGAATATTTATTTATATAGGTGCATGATTGTCTCCTTGTTCAAGAAATATGATAATAAATGTGATCTATAAGTTGATAGGGTCATTTCAAAAGGTTTAATTGATAATTTTTAAGAATCTTTAAGATTCTTTTATATGGATATAGGATATTGTGTATGAGTTTTAATTGTGCTGAGCCATCTTAAAATTGTAATCATTATTTACAGGGACTCTGAGAATAATAGTTTTTACCTTTGAATATTTCTATTATGGACAAAATTTCTGAAATTTTTATGTATTGGGTATTTTAAAAAGCAAAAAAAAACATCTACTTAGATATGAAAGATAAGTCCTGGGAAGTTCTTGGGAAAAATCTCTTACTGTTATCAATATAAGATCATGGTAAATGCCTGTTTAGGATTCATCTGAAGCTTTGGTTAATGGGATTTGTTATTGGAGGAAAAATTTCTTGGGCTTGTAGCTAATATTATTTGGGAGTTTTTAAGCTCCACTTTCTGAAAGTTACTGGGACAATTACCTGGAGTAAAACTGAGTTCGGGTTGTTCTATCCTGTGTCCTGTATGTGCTGAAGAATCAGTTTTGACTGATTATATTATGTTATAGTCATGTCCCTGTTTTTCCTCCTGTGACTGATTTCTATGGTCAGAGCAATGGTCAATAGGAATCATTAATGCAATTCAATTATGTTGTTTCCAATCTGGTTATATGTAATCATTATATCCTAAATACTCAAGCATATGAATATTTCAACTAATCCTCCATCTGTTACTAGATATTTGTGTCTGTAGGTATTCGGGTCTTTAAAGGTTTCTAAATAATGAGAGGACAATTGGCATCAAGCATCCTGGAAAACCAGTTCTGCTTTTGGGTGAATACTCTGGGATAATACGTGGCTAGGCTGGATGCAGCATCAAATGCCCCTACTGGCTTCCACCAGACGCCACTGGAGTGCCCTAGTTTTTTCTACCTGGTTTGTCTTTTTGTGTTCCAGAACTGTTTGTCTATTGTCTATTTGTGTTTTGAGTGTTGTGGTTTCTATTGTTTATTGGAGTTGTGTTTACACTAATTTGATAGGAATAGAAAAGTTGGCTACCTTTAACACACTAGCAGAAAAGTTTTTTTTCTCCAAAAGCCTGTTTTCACCACACCCTACTCTCTCCCTGGAAAAAAGAGTCAACTTCATTTACTCCCAACAGGAAGCAGTCTTAAAGAGATTGCCCCTGCTCCTAATGAACATTGTGCCTTATTGATTTTGGGGAAAACTGAGAGTGGTTGATGACTTACTGTTAAACTCTGTGTATTACTGTACAATCCTGATTGGGTCCCTGCCGGGGGTCCTATCGGGGTCCCCAGCCACCGCCCTCTACTCACCCTAATCCAGGGTCTTCAGACGTCTCTGGCACCCCACCCTAGTGGAGGGGAGAACAAACCAGGCAGAGCACCCGAGGAGAGGTTAACTTCTTTATTCTCGTTCCTGGAACTTCCAACAGCCAACTGCCAACCCACAGCCTCTGTGCCTCCTTTTATCCTCGTATTCTGGCCCTCACCCCTCCCTGTAGGCGGTTCTGCTCCTCCCAAGTCCTGCCCCTGGGGTGGAGCGTACCCGAGGGCGGGCCACTCAGGCAAGCCCAGGCAAGTCCAGGCAAGCCCAGTCCAGAGCCGCCCCCAACAACTCCCCCTTTTTGTTTAAACCAGGGGAGGCACCTACTGAGGGTGTGAGGGTAAGAAATCCATCTCCAGAGACTGCATAAATCTAACAGTAAATACATCCAACCAATTTTGAGAAGTCACGGTAAAAGAGTACAAAACGATGAATACAAAACAATACCAATATTTCCATAACAGTACAAAACGGATAACAATAATGCCATAATATTACAAATTGGAATTAACCACTGAAAATTAAGTCCCTCTTGTAGCCTCTTTGTCCTTCCCCGCCTATGCCGCAGCGAACCAAGCATGTCCCATCCCGAAGGTCTCGGGTCTGAGCTGGCCTGCTATGATAGGGCGCGGGCCCGCGAGCCGTGTACAGCGCCTGCAGGTCGTGTGCAATGTGCAAAACATCTTTCACGTGACTTAGGCTCTACGGTCCTCCGTCCCGCGGTGTTGTGCTGTATACTGCCATATTGCGCAAAACATCTTTCACGGGACGTAGGCGCTATGGTCCTCCGCCCCGCGGTGCTTTGCCGTAGCAGCAGTGTTCTGTCACACCCTGTGCTCAGCCTTTCGGCCCCCAGATGGTCATGTGCATTCCTGCTGGCTACAAGCCCTGGGTCTTACATCCCCCTTGTCTTGTTTTGCGGGAGTCCGCCCAGAGGAAGGACATCGGCTTTCAATTGAGTGAGACTCTTCCTTAACACAGACAGACCGGATTTACAAAGACAACAAAACAATATGAGTAACAAAACAACACACACACACAAAGCGCGCGCGCACGCACACACACACAAACACAACAATAAAAGACAGAATTCTTTACATAGATTTAAACCAATAATCCTTAGCAAAATGATACGAAACTGTCTTAAACCAAGTAAAAGAGTTACAGTAGCTACAGTAGAATAATAATACCACCGGTGGAGGGAAAAAATGAAAAGACTCTTGAATGGGAGTTTGATTCTCTTTGCAAATTGTCTCTCTTACTCTCTGGTTTTTCTTCCCAGCCCTGTTATAACTGAGTTCTTTGTGAGGGGCATCAGGTTTCAGCCCCTTGGCCACACTTGGAGTTTGTTCGGTTTAGGGTATTTGTTGTTTCCCCCATAAGCATCGCTGGGTAAAAAGGCCTGGAGAGCTCTTGGTGTGGTTAACGTTTTCTGTTCTAGATGGGGGAACATTTCACTAGTAAGGCCATTGTCCATTTATGTCACGAACATGTTCATGAGCTAGAGTCAGTAGTGTCCAGTTCCTGTTTGATATCATCACAGGAGCCATCGCTAACAGGACGCAAACACCGAGCAGGAATCCAAGATCCATCCTCCCGATTCGCACCTTCTGGAATGACAAGAACATACCCTGGCCTATGGGTTATTATCCTACCTGGTCCTGGCCAGACACCTTCTAGAGGTTGCTATATAACCTGATTTTAACTTTCTTTTACTAGTTCTCCTTCAGGGTGTTTGAGCAGTGGAGACTTCTCGCACCCGTCGAACGGGCACCCAAATCTCTTCATTACTTCCATCTGGTAAAATAGAGAGGTATCCCTGACTCCTACACTGCACTACTCCAGGCCCACGCCACTCGCCTGTTGGATCCTTCCAATAGACTGTGGTTCCTGTTAAGCAGGTACGCGGGACCTGGGGCAAGCTTGTCTTGTCCGGGCTCTGAGTATTGACATGCTGGTCTAGGCCTCCTAGATATCTCATAGCAGGAGTCGTGCTGTCATCACGAAAATGCAAAAAATTAATGGTGTAAAGGGCTAATGCTAACTCTCCTCTAGTAACCTTGCGCCTAACTCCCCCTTTTTGTTTAAGCAGAGTGACTTTCAGGGTACGATTCGCTCGTTCTACTAGAGCCTGACCTGTAGGGTTATAAGGGAGGTCAGTAATATGATGTATATTAAACTCTGCACAGAACGTCTTAAAGGAGGAGGAAGTGTAGGCAGGTCCATTGTCTGTCTTGATGGTTTCAGGTACGCCAAAGACAGAGAATTGTGTATAAAGATGTTCTATGACGGCACGGGTAGTTTCTCTAGGTTGTATAGAGGCCATAACAAAACTGGAAAAAGTGTCAACAGACACATGAATAAGTATGGAGCCCAAATGTGTAACGTCCATCTGCCATAAGGAGTTGGGTCGGTCCCCACGGGGATTTACGGCTATCTCCTTAGGAGGTGGGCGGAAGGGAACGCAAGCAGAGCACCGTTTGACTATTTGGCGCGCTTGCTCTTTGGTAATTCCATAAAGCCTTCTTAATGACCGAGCAGAAAGGTGATATTTTTGATGTGCTAGGTGAGCAGGCGAGGAAAGGAAGCCAATCAATGCTTTGTCGGCAATTGAATTGCCGTGATAGATCGGGCCGGAAACCGATTGGTGGGACCGGATATGCATCACAAAAATAGGGTATTTGCGGTCCCATAGTAACTTCTGGACTGAAAAAAGTAATTCTGCTATTGTAGATTTTCCGTGAATAAGAGCATCTGGTAACTTCAAAAGAGCCTGGGCACAATATAAACTATCAGTTATTAGGTTTATAGGTTCAGAAGGACATAAGGGAATAGCTTGTGAAATGGCATAAAGCTCATTCTTTTGGGCAGACGTATATGGGGTGTGGAACACTTTCAGAATTTTATATTGAGGAATATACACCGAAGCTTTAGAGTGCTTAGTAGCGTCGGTAAACACATTAGGTCCCTTTACCGGGTCATGAGATATAACCGGGGTCGGCCTCCGCAAGGGTAGAGGAATAAAGGCTCGAACTGCTGGGGGAAAGGTGACCTTTTTAAAGGGACAGGCCACTACTACAGCGGCCCAAGTGGCCGAGGTGGAAGCAAACTGTTGTAAGGTCAACTCAGAAAAGGGATTAGTAATTACTGGGTATTTGCTAAAGACCTGTAAGCAGCGTCTCATGGCTATAAGACAAAATTGCCCATACTCCTCCCATTTATCAGGGAGGATAGTTTTTCGCTTTGAGGAGTATAGCCATTCTAAAATTCCATGTTTTTGAAAAAGGCATCCAAAGGGAACAAGGTCATTTAAGATGACAAAATAAATCGGCTGCAAAAGCTCTACTTGTACCACTGTGGCTTGATATTGGCTCATAATTTGTGTAATGGCGTCCCTTGCCTCGGAGGTCCATTCCCTAGGGGATAACAAATCGGGACTTCCTGGTAGGATATTATATAGGGGGCTAAGAAGGGACTCAGGTATGGGCATGACTGCACGAAGCCACTGGATACTGCCGATTAATTTCTGAAAGTCATTTAGTGTTTTGATCTTCTGTAAGTCAACCTGTGGAGGAGAACGAGTTATTTGTCCCTCCCTTACGGAGTGCCCTAAATATGAAAAAGGTGGATTCTCCTGGACCTTCTCTGGAGCTACAAAAAGACTATTAGAAGCAAGAGCATCTATAATTAAAGATTGTAGTACCCTCAGTCGTTCCTCATCTGCATCAGCTAGGAGGATATCATCCATGTAGTGAATTATCATACTGTTCGGGTGTTGTGTCCGTACTGGGTGTAAAATACCTTGAATATACATTTGACACAAAGTGGGACTATTGGCCATGCCCTGAGGGAGCACCCGAAAATGATACCTGCGATATGGCTCTTGCAAGTTTATAGAGGGTACAGAGAATGCAAACTTCTCCCTATCTTGAGGGTGCAAGGGAATACTGTAAAAGCAGTCCTTAATATCAATTATCCTTATTTTCCAACCGCTGGGTACAGCTGTTGGTGAAGGCAAGCCGGGCTGTAAGACGCCCATTATGGTCATACAAGCATTTACAGCTCGTAAATCAATTAGCATTCTCCAGCCTCCAGATTTCTTTTTTATGACAAACACTGGAGAGTTAAAAGGGCTTGTGGTAGACTCTATTTTGTTCGTAACTAACAGGTCATCCACTATCTGTCGTAAAGCGGTGAGCCTTTCGGGGGTAAGGGGCCACTGTTCCACCCAAACTGGTTTTTGCGTGGTCCAGGTTATAGGCGGGCAGCTCACCGATGTTGCAGTGGCCCCGATGAATTTCCCTGAATGTGTTCTGGGGTCACAAGGGATAAGGAAAGCTGTGAAAGCAAATCTCGACCCCAGAGAGCATATGGAAGGCCTTGAATTCGTAGGGGCCGAATGTATCCTGATTCTTCTTCATACTCCCACTTGAAACCTCGAGCAGATTGCGAGGCTGACTGATTTCCTCCCACCCCCATGACTAGCTGTGTGGCAGCAACAGCTGGCCAAGTTTGTTGCCATTGCTCACTGTTGATAACGGAGCAATCCGCCCCCGTATCTATCATTCCATTAATTTGTATCCCTTCTATTTTAACTGTTATCATGGGACGAGCTCGTTGTACAGGCTGTACCCAATGTACGTGCCAATCTGGTTGCTCTAAAGGTCGGGGAGGAGACAGCCAGGGTAAGGGTATGGCTTTCCCAATGCTGTGTCTTGGATTAAGATACACCTCATAGCCATGAGGATTAGTGATACAAATAGTAGATTCTCCTGACTCCAACACTTGGGTATGGGTTATATGGTCCGAATATCCTGATAATCCCACCATTAGCCTAGGGTGAGGTTTTGATTCTACAGTGACTGCCAAAGTTTCCCAAGGAGCTAACCTAATTGGTTTCCCATACTCTGCTGCCCACAATTTTACTGCTTGGTATACAGAGCTCTCCAGTTTGCTGCTTGTGTCTCTAGGAGACCCCCCGCAGCTGGAGGCCCCCGCCACCCGTTTCCCTGTTTCTTCCTCCCCCTCAATATGAGCTCCGCCTGCACCTTGCTGAACATCTGCCAACTCCGCCCCTCTACTTCCTTTCTTTCTTTTATGCTTTCTTTCTCTTTCTCGATCTCCCCTTTCTTCTTCAGAACTTGAAACTTCCCATAAAGAGTCTCCTGTCTGAACACTAGCGGCAACATTTACAGATAGCGAAGGGCCATAAAGAGCTGCTTTCACTAAGCTGTAAATAATAAAGTCAAGGTCTTTAACCGACCCAGCATAGCATGCTAACTGATTACTGACCATAATCCATCTACTACAGTCTACTCCTGTAAATTCCACCCACAGAGAGACCAGCCACAATAACTTTACAAATTTACGGCAGTCTTCATCTTTCACTTTCACTCCTTTCTTTGTTACTAACGTTTTTATCTGCTTGGCATAAACCTCCGTGTCACTAGGGCGAACAATGGGAATACTAAAAGACTGACCCATCGTTTCTAAGCGAGCACCCCCCTCCTCCTCGGGCTTAATTAAGGATAAACCTTTTCCCTGTCCCATCTTCCCGGGTATCCTTTGCGCCCGAGGCTACCTGGCAATCCCTCTTGAGCCTGCTCAAGGGGACAGGCGGTCGAACAATACGGCCCCACGTTGGGCGCCACCTGCCGGGGGTCCTATCGGGGTCCCCAGCCACCGCCCTCTACTCACCCTAATCCAGGGTCTTCAGACGTCTCTGGCACCCCACCCTAGTGGAGGGGAGAACAAACCAGGCAGAGCACCCGAGGAGAGGTTAACTTCTTTATTCTCGTTCCTGGAACTTCCAACAGCCAACTGCCCACAGCCTCTGTGCCTCCTTTTATATCCCTCTTCTGGCCCTCACCCCTCCCTGTAGGCGGTTCTGCTCCTCCCAAGTCCTGCCCCTGGGGTGGAGCGTACCCGAGGGCGGGCCACTCAGGCAAGCCCAGGCAAGTCCAGGCAAGCCCAGTCCAGAGCCGCCCCCAACAGGTCCCTATTGCTGTATTTTGGATTTAAGGATGGAAAATGTTGGGTTGAGATTTTGGATGACTGTTACTGTAATGGATAGTTTGTATCTGCATTGTCTAATTGATCACAATGTTCCCTTCAGGATATGTAATTGTTTGAGGGATTTTTAGTTCCAGAGTGGAAAACTCCTACTATACAAGTCCATTATGTGAGATGAACTTGCCAACTAAAGTTCTATTTACTCCTCCTTGGATGATTCATTCAGTGGAATAATAAGGAGAGAAATAAGAGATAGGCATAGGTTTGCATTCTCGGTTCCTAGTATCAATCTACAGGAACCTGCAAAAAAATATCAATGGAAAGTACTGCCACAAGGTATGAAAAACAGCCCAACCATTTGTCAGTGGTATGTAGACAAAACACTGAAACCCATTAGGGAGAAATACCCTAAAATACAAATCATTCATTACATGGATGATATTCTTGCAGCATGTGGCAATGCAGATACTTTAGAACAAGTATTGGGTGAGGTCAGAAGTGAACTTGAACACCACGGCTTGAAAATAGTCCCAGAAAAACATACAGAGACAATTGCCCATACAATATTTGGACCATATTATATCATCTAGAACTGTTCAAGTAAAGTCTCCAGAAGTCAGGAGGACCTGAGTTCAAATCTGGTCTCAGACCTTTAACATTCCCTAGCTATTATGCCCAAGTGACCCTGGGCAAGTCACTTAACCTCAATTGCCTAAGCAAAGAACAAACAAACAAAAAAATCAAGTAAAGTCTCCAAAGATAGATATTACCAAAATAAATACATTGAATGAATTTCAAAAGTTTATAGGTGAAATACAATGGGCTAGGAATAAAATTGGGATCCCTACTGATCAGTTGCAACCTTTATATGATTTGTTAAGGGGTCCCAGAAGCCAGAAACTGCATTACTATTATAGAAAAGGAATTAGCAAGGCAATTTACAACTAGGATTGTAAAAGATGAACCAATTATGGGAACAATCATAGCTACAAAAAATTACCCACAGGGGTTATTCATCAGAAGGAAGGGATTTTAGAATGGATTCATTTTTCCAAAATCAAGAATAATCATTGTACTAGTTATCATACTTTAATTTCCATATCTATAAGAAAGTTATGGAAAAGGACTGTCCAATTGACAGAACAAGATCCTGATACATGTACATTCCTTACACTAATGATCAGATTCTGGAATGTCTACACACAACAGTAGAACGACAAATCATTACAAATTTGAACTTACAACAAGGAAATATATTGAAATTTAAACGTTTTTGGACTGAATGGCCCTGGCTGGACAACTAAGTATAGTGAAATACCAGTCACAAGGATAAATATATTCACTGATGCCACTAAGGATGGGAGGGTTACAATATATATTCCTAGTAAATCACAATTGTATAAATTTCAGACCTGTTTCACCTTGACCCAACAAAATGAACTATGGGCAGTTATTAAAGCCCTCCAATAATATTATTACAGACAGTTCTTATGTAGCAGGCCTCATTCCTCGGCTAGAAACAGCATATATTACAGATAAACAAGATAATATAATGCATTTATTACTTCAAGCACAAAGTATTATCAGAGGGAGGCAATATCATTTGTATATTTGTCCTATTAGGTCTCATACACATCTTCCTGGCCCTATATCGGAAGAAAATGATATCGCAGATCAGGCCTTACAAACACATCAGAAGGAAATGATATTACAGATCAGATCTTATAAACATACCTCTGCAAAATCATTGAGACAGTTATATGGAATTTCAAAAGAACAGGCCAGGAAGATAGTGAAGCAATGCACTAATTGTGCCCTTTTCTCCCTCCCCCTAGTAAAGAAATCAGAAACCCAAAGGGAGACGCTCCTAATGATATTTGGCAAATAGATGTTACTCATTACAATCCATCTGGAACTAATAAATATATTCATTTATGTGTAGACACCTTTTCTGAATTCCTGATAGCTTTGGCTCAGACCGGAGAATCTTTTAAGCATGTCACTAATCACCTGATGTATTACTTTGCAAATCATGGTATCCCCAGAATATTGAAAACAGATAACGGTCCTGCCTATACTTCAAAATCTTTTCAACAATTCTATTTGGAATATTAAATCAGACATATAACTGGAATTCCCCACAATCCAATGGGACAGGCTATTGTTAAACAAAATAACTGAATTCTTAAGACCTGCCTTGTAAAATAAAAAGGAGAAATCCATGGATCAATTCATAACAAATTGCAAACAGCAGTCTATATGATAAATTATCTAAAATTTGATGACAAAGAGCTGTCTCCAGCCTTGAAATGTAAACTACAAAATCCAAAAGTAAGAAATAAAGATAAAAGAAAACTCCACTACTGGTACAAGGGTTATGTGGAGAGACCACAAAAAACAATGGCACAAAGTTCTAACAGTTCTAACCTGGGGGAAAGGGTCTGTTTGTATTTCCACAGGTGAAGGAGAAAAGTGGGTTCCAGTGAGAAGATGGATGCTACAAGACAGGAAAAAAATCACAGGGATGGAGACAACGCAAAAAAAGGAGAAAGGAGCACCTGAAGGAGCTGGTCAGAACCATCAATGTTCAGGATGAAGTTTGTCACAATGATATTCAATATCATTGCAATGATGGGACCGGCCCCCATCATGACTGAACAGATGCACATATGGGCCTTCATCCCAACTCCTCCATGGCTGAAAGCACTCACATGGACAGAGACTATGCTGGAATTTATTCTGTACAGCAACCTGTCCCTCATATATAAAGAGGGTGGTTTCGAATGGGACTCGAACCACAAAAAATCAATGACTTTTAACAAAACATTTAATTTTACAGGACTGACAAGGGATTACCATTATGCATTCAAAAATTAATAAGGGGAATCTGGACAGGAGACACCTGGCATTACCATAGAAATGACATTAATTCAGTGGGTTGGTGCGCTTCACTTAAGGATGGCGTCATGCATCTGGGGGACACATACCTAAGAGCAAAAGCCTTTTTCATTGACAATCAACGGTATCACTTATACACTTGGAGATTAGAAGAGCAAGATATTCCTCTTAGCAAAGTTGATAACTGGTTGAATAACAGACATGGTAAACTCTATAATGGTATCCTTCCCACAATGTATCAATGTTGTACCATTATCCAGGTTTTATGCCTTTTAAGAAGTGTACCACACATCAGTGTGAACAAACCACTCTAAGGCAGGAGAATTATACTGAGTTCTTGGTTTCTTGTCACAACACCACCATGTACATGCCAGATCAAAGGGCAACAGGATATCCAAGACTAAATTACATTTATAATACGAAGATGGAGATACATGGAATAGAAAAGGCAGTTGCTGCTATGGGAGGGATGTCAGTACAAGGAATGACAGAATGAATGGGATCTGACCCTAGAAATAATATTACAAGCAATATCATAGTAAATGCCAAAGTGTGCCTGGGAAAAGGCTATATGTTTTGTGATAGATCCATACAATGCATCCAAACTTACTACATATAGAGAAGGAATTTTTAATTTGACTTGTCTTGGGTGTCAGGTTAAAAACTTTTATTGGACCAAAATTCAAGGGAAGAATGTTCATAGTCACCCATTCAAATTATGCTTTTACTGTTGTGAGAGCAAACTCCTGGTACCACACTCGTGGTGACAATATTTTTGAGGCCTTGCAAGGAAAAATGTAGGAATTGGATACTAGGACTAAGAGATGTGTATAATGTGTTATACTAGGAATAACTTTACTAGTTGAGGCTATTGTAGCCTCCACAGCATTGGCTTTATCTATATCTAACACTCAAAATCAAATAATAGAAGCACAAGACTATGTGTCAACTGGTGTTAGAAAACAAAGGTAGATGAGGAGTTTTGTGAAGCTATACTCAAATTACAATGTGCAGTACAGTTTTTAGACCAAAAAGTAGACTATTTAGAGCTGCAACAAAAATTACAATGTGACTATACATATAATCAGTAATGCTTGACAAATGCTGTCTATAATGAGAGGCAGGTCCAATGAGAAGTAATCAGAGCCCAATTACATAGATTGAAGTTGGAAAATATTTCTTATGAGTTGAGCATATTGCCTTGAATAGTAGATAGTATAAATCAAGCTGCAGATCAAAGAATTAGGCTCTATGATGTTGCAGATAAAATTACATCATTTTTCAACAATCAGACCACTGGGGCCAATGGAAACAATAGGCATGAATATATTAATCATTATGTTGGTAGTTTGTATACTACCCTTAGCTTTTTTTTTATTAAAAGCTTTTTATTTACAAAACATATGAGTGATTTTTTCTACATTGACCATTGCGAAACTTTTTTTTCCAAGTTTTACCCCTCCTTCCCCCAACCCCCCAGCCCCCACCCCTAGATGACAGGTAATCTAATACATGCTAAATATGTTAAATTATATAACAAATCCAATATATGTATACATATCTATACAGTTATCTTACTGCACAAGAAACATCAGATCTAGAAAGAAAGAAAAAAAAACAACCTAAGAAGGAAAACAAAATGCAGGGAAATATTCACAGAAAACATTAAAATTCTGTGTTGTGGTCCACACTCAGTTCCCTCAGGCCTCTCTCTGTATGTATATGACTATCTTCATCTCTGAACAATAGAAACTGGTTTGAATCACATCATTGCTGAAGAGAACCATGTCCATCAGAATTGATCATCATATAGTCTTGTTGCTGTGTATAATGATCTCCTGGTTCTGCTCGTTTCACTCAGCATCACTTCATGCAAGTCTCTCCAGGCCTCTCTGAAATCATCCTGCTGACCGTTTCTTACAGAACAATAACATTCCATAGCATTAATATACCATAATTTGTTCAGCCATTCTCCAATTGATGGGCATCCTTTCAATTTCCAGTTTCTAGCCACTACAAAAAGGGCTGCCACAAACATTGTTGCACATGTGGGTCCCTTTCCCTCTTTTAAAATCTCTTTGGGATATAGGCCAAGTAGAAACACTGCTGGGTCAGAGGGTATGCAGTTTGGTAACTTTTTGAGCATAGTTCCAGATTGCTCTTCAGAATGGTTGGATCCATTCACAGTTCCACCAACAATGTATCAGTGTCCCAGGTTTCCCACATCCCCTCCAACATTCATCATTATCTTTTCCTGTCATCTTAGCCAATCTGACAGGTGTGTAGTGGTATCTCAGAGTTGTCTTAATTTGCATTTCTCTGATCAATAGTGATTTGGAGCACCTTTTCATGTGACTAGAAATAGTTTCAATTTCTTCATCTGAAAATTATCTTAATATCTTTTGACCATTTATCAACTGGAGAATGGCTTGAATTTTTAAATATTTGAGTCAATTCTCTACGTATTTTAGAAATGAGCCCTTTACCAGAACCTTTGGATGTAAAAATATTTTCCCAGTTTACTGCTATCCTTCTAATCTTGTCTGCATTCATTTTGTATGTACAAAAACTTTTTAACTTGATATACTCAAACTTATCTATTTTGTGATTAATGATGATCTCTAGTTCTTCTTTGGTCACAAATTCCTTCCCCCTCTACAGGTCTGAGAGATAGACCATCCTACATTGTTCTAATTTGTTTATAATATCATTCTTTATGTCTAGATAAAGAATCCATTTCAACCTTATCTTGGTATACTGTGTTAGGTGTGGTTTCAAGTTTCTTCCATACTACTGTCCAATTTTCCCAGCAGTTTTTGTCAAATAGTGAGTTTTTATCCCAAAAACTGGGGTCTTTGGGTTTATCAAACACTAGATTACTATTGTCATTGAGTATTTTGTCCTGTGAACTTAACCTATTCCACTGATCCACTACTCTATTTCTTAGCCAGTACCAAATGGTTTTTTTTTTTTCTTCCGATCTCCTGCTGAGGCAATTGGGGTTAAGTGACTTGCCCAGGGTCACACAGCTGTTACGTGTCTGAGACCAGATTTGAACTCAGGTCCTCCTGACTTCAGGGCTGGTGCTCTATCCACTGCGCCACCTAGCTGCCCAAGTACCCAATGGTTTTGATGACCACTGCTTTATAATATATTTTTAGATCTGGTACAGCTAGGCCACCCTCATTTGCATTTTTTTTCATTAATTCTCTTGAAATTCTTGACCTTTTCTTTTTCCAGATGAATTTTGTTGTTATTTTTTCTAGGTCAGTTAAATAATTTCATGGGAATTTGATTGGTATACCACTAAATAAATAGATTAGTTTAGGTAGTATTGCCATCTTTATTATATTCACTCGACCTATCCAAGAGCACTTGGTATTTTTCCAATTATTTACATCTGACTTTGTGTGGAGAGTGTTTTGTAGTTTTGCTCATATAGATCCTGACTTTCCCTTGGCAGATATATTCCCAAATATTTTATATTAGCAAAAGCTATTTTAAATGGAATTTCTCTTTGTATCGCTTGCTGTTGCATTTTGTTGGTGATGTATAAAAATGCTGATGATTTATGTGGATTTATTCTGTATCCTGCAACTTTGCTAAAGTTGTGGATTAATTCTAATAGTTTTTTTTTTGTTTTTTGTTTTTGTTTTTGGTTTTGGTTTTTTTTGCTTTTTGCTGAGGCAATTGGGGTTAAGTGAC